>WSLO01000366.1:0-18207 GCA_019677385.1 Ceratobasidium sp. 392
ACTGCCTACAAGCTAAGTTATGTCCGATTTATTCCCCATTAGCTACCCCAAGCTGCTAATTCGCAACTAATCTCACTAATCGAGCATGTTTGAACACTCAATCAACTAATTGACCCTGTTTAGTGCCCAGACAGCTAAAAGACGTCAACATGAAACGCCTTTGCTACTGGGCCAGGCCCGCAACTAAACAGAATTAGGGTCTACTAATGTGACATGCGGTTATTAGACACCTTCGTCACACGGCTAATCAGCTAATTCACAGGAAATTATTACACTTTCTTTTTGGTGACGCAGTGTTGACTCGGGAAGGCAGACCGGATAGGACACTCACGGTGTACCTGGGGACAGATAAGGAGCACGAAGTGTACGAAGCAGAGGTGCTGGGTCTCCAGCTGGGTCTCAGGCTGTTGGAAATAGAGCGAATGGTGTTTGACGATGCAGTTATATTCATTGACAACCAGGCGGTCCTGAGGACACTACAGTCGGGGCAGACCGAGCAATTATTGCATGCGTACGCTGACTTAGGTTCACTAGTAGGAAAGGTTCTGCAGCGACATGGGGACGTCAGCTTGGGACTGCAATGGATTCCAGGTCACGAGGGAGTAGAGGGAAATGAGAAGGCAGATGAGGAGGCAAGGAGAGCGGGTAGGGGAGAAAACAGCGACAAAAAGGACCTACCAAAACACCTGAGAGGCGATATTCCAATCAACCCCACGGCTGCAAAGCGCTTGTACAAGAAATCCTTGCTGGAGAAATGGCGGGATGAGTTCGAGGAGACACATCGAAAGGAGAGGCTTGTAAACCTGGACCCCTCTTTTCCCTCGCTCGAGTTCTTCAAAGCAGCGAAACATCTCCCGAGACGACACTACGCGACCTTAGTCCAGCTCAGACTTGAACACTTTCCAGTAGCAGCGTACCTCCACCGATTCCATCTAACGGACTCAGCCACCTGCCCCCATTGCGGTCTACGACCCCAGACTACCTTCCACCTACTTATGGGCTGCACGGCTTTCGATGAACAAAGGAGAGAGAGGGACAGGGAGTTAGGGGCAGCATCGAGATCATACAGGGCGCTTCTCACACCGGGCCAGGCCACACCCGCACTCATGCGATACCTGGAAGCGATTGGGGCGTTGAGGAAAGGGGGAAGACCGGAACGGAGAGGTTAAGGTGAATGTCTTACCTAACAGTTCGAACCGATGATAATGCACGACAGGTAGGAACTTCACAGAGCACCGCTGCAGAGGCGCCGATACTGGACCAAAAAGAACGCGATCTCAGAGCGAAACGAGTTGCGCGTAAGGGACACCCGAAAGGACTCTAAAACAGTCAGGCGTTGGCTGAACCTTTGGGGGGGCGTAGGCTCGTCCTTAGGGGCATTGTCGAGGGTAGACGAGGGATGCCGAGGGGCTGGCAAGTGGGACAGAGAGGCGGATCTCAAGTCTTAGTTTCTTACGCGCCTTGTGTACTTGTCATCCATAGCCTCCGGGTTGCATTGACATTATAAATTCGGATTCAAAAAAAAAAAAAAAAAAAAAAAGGCCAATTCGATAACACATCACACCCTTTCCCTCTAAGGCGTAAATTTAGTTGATATGTATTGCCGCCGCCTAGTAAATCTAATAAATCCTTCCTTAGTATGAGTACCACAGAAACATGTCTGGTCATCCAATGCCACCACGAGACACCTCTTTGGCGGTTAAAACACAATAGCCATCTATCAATATGTTGGGTTCAACACGCACGTAGCCAGATGTCGCAGCAAAATTACGGTGATTCAGCTTATTCAAGACGGGAACTAGTCTGTGGTACCTAAAACGTGTGAGAGCACATCGTAGACAAATTTTTGCCGGGGAGTTTTAAGCAGCCAAAGCAACGTACCGAGCAATGGAATGTTCACTACACCAAATTGATTTAAGAGCATTTGCGTGATAAGAGCCTCATATTCTAGTAGCGTTCTGGAAAAATCTTTTGCGGCGTATCAACATACATTTCCTTTTCCCTAAGAGTGTTGAATCCTAGCTGCGAAGTTGTGAAATATTATGGAATATGATAAGCACAGGACGCGTAGAAACTTTGTGTTATCTTTGCGTAAGCCCTTCAAATGTGATGCTGCCCATCTAAGATTTTACTTAGTTGATCACCTTGAACGAGTTGATGATATTCGTGCTTACAACTCTCCAAACTTCCGTTGCGGTGGGGCGATTTTCTGGATCATACGCCCAGCATTGCTTGAGTAGCGACCAGAGCAGTTCGCCATGTTCGCAGTCACTGGGTATACTTTCTAGTGGCCGTTTGGGATGCTCTTTTTTCATGAGCACAGCGGTCATCACAGCGACCTCTATGGTTCCAAACCAGGGCACATCGCCCGTGATTGTCTCCTGCAGTAAAATCATATAAGTATGAAGAGCTATCCGAGACCGGGGTACTTACCAGTATAGTCTAATTAGGCCGTCCGATGTGTAAGGGTATGAAAGATGGAAGTGTAGAAGGTAATTCACCATTCCAAGCGCATATACATCCGCCGCAGCACTGTATGCGGCTCTTCCATCCAGCAGCTCCGGGGCCTGCAATAGTGATATTTCAGCTCACTATAACCACCGAGCTACGGTTACATACCGCCCAGCGGGAGGAAACTGCGCAGCTGGTTGAAGTACTTGTGAATTTAAGTGTGTACTCTTGTAACGCCGCGTTGCCAAAATCAGTCAACAAAGGGATACCGTCTCCGGAGATGAAAACATTAGACTGTTAAATCATCTAATAATCCAACATCTGCTTGCAATAAACCAGACCTACGGCCTTCAAATCCCCATGTATCTGTCAAAGGTTTGTCAACAGGTAAAATAGCAAGTTGTGTCTATAGATACTGACAATATGAACGTCATGTATGTACGAAAGACCCTCAGCGATTTGAATGCTCTGGCCACGCAGATGGAATCAACAACATTAGCCCTCAAGAAGCATGTTGTAGAACTGTGCCGTACAAGTTGAACACGGTCTACTTCCAGCTGCCGTTGTAGGTACTCGCTCAAGTTTCCGCTCGTTTCCCATACCGAAACCATTCCGATTCGGTCTCGAAATTCGACTAGTCCTAGTAGACGCTGTACGTTGCGATGCCGGCATTTTGACCACGTATACAGCTCCCGAGCAGCGTGCTGTTTACCGTTAGCCGCAAAAATCGGCCAGGCGGAATTCACTTACCTTTAAAGACTTCTGGTCATCATTTACACAATTTACGTGTATTCTCAGCGTCTTGATGGCAATCTGTGCACCATTCTTTAATTTTCCTCTGTATATATCTCCAAATCCACCGTTGGATATAGGAAATTCGCTGCATGATATCTGGTCCAACTGGTCGGTAATGTTTGCGCAACCTTGCTGGCTAAGGCATGCCACAAATTGCGATATATCCTAGTTTGTAAATCGATAAGTGGAAGCTAAGAATTAGATGATAGGTCTATATAGCTTACCATGAAGCGAGTAATGAACGAGTTCATTACGGATGGCACGAAACTAGCACCACAAGTTGGGTTAACGCTCTTCGGTTGAACTTGTAGGCTCGTCGCTGTGCTTGTAGGATTTGGTCCAGATGTAAGCCCTGGTGCTTGGATCATTCCTTGCACCTCACGCCCCACGTCGATGACCCACCGGTCGGTTCCTACGCCAGGGAAAATTGCCCCTCGGTTCATGATGTACCACTGGCGCACATCAACTTGGGGGTTGCCCACCGAGTCAGAGAGGTTAGCATTGAAACCAGGCAAAAGAAATTTATCCATCCATGACTGTTTGGCAATGAGGCCACTCAAGAACCGTGAGTACAGCCGAGGACTGTGTTGATCGTCGATAGCGACCTTGTCTGACGCGAGTACCTCGGTCAAATGAGTTACGAGTGGGATAATACCATTTGGTTGTATTGGTTCAAGGGCCGCCGCAAATGGTGGTTGGAGCATCTAGAGTTATAGTAAGCATATGGTACGGGCAAGTATTTATTTGGATTGCAAACCCTTAGTAGAAACGCCGCTGCAAAACTAATAAAGACAAAATGTTCATCAAGAGCATACACTAGGATCGAATTTAGTAATCGCGGATAGCGGTTGCCTTGAATGACCTACTAAGCCATCCACTCGGCGCAAGCACCTGGACCACGACGCCCACAACCTTTGATGCGGCCTCGAAACACTGGTGGCGGTGCGTTAGAAACTGGCCAGATGACTTGAGCTGCATATTCTAACCTTCTTGGAAAACAGTTTACTGTGTTTCAGCCCATGTAAAAGCGCTTGCTGATATCCAAATGAAAACATAATCTACGGAAGGGTTGTCGGTCAAACCCAACAGCATACACCCGCTTGCCACGTACAAGGCGGGAATGGTTCAATAAGCTATCAGTTCGCTGGGTCAGCCAGGCAACACGCAACTACGAATACGATAGCACTTACAGAGGGAATAGGTTGCATCGATACTCGCACGCCGAATCTAAAACTGGCTCAACAGATAACACCAAAACAATCGCGAGATATTTTACCACTATGATCTGACCCTAACTCGAAATTTTCTTGCACTTCCCGTTCCAAAGCCATGAGCTCCTCATCTGCAAGAGTTGTCATACTTGACAGATCGAAGTTCTAAACAAGCTTCAACACCCTAAGTCCGGTTACTTCATCTGTGACATACTTTGTTTGGCGTCGGATGGTCTAGAGCTACATTCGTGAGAAACCGACCAACGATGCACCGGAGCCGAACGTAAGCCGTTAAGTGAATGTCCATAGATATGCTGCGCGTGTGTAGTGCTCAGCTTAAGTCAGTGTCGTAGTAATAAAGATAACCTACTTATGCTTGCTTGATTTATACCAGTCATATGACTTGCGAATAACGTCGTTTTCTTCGACGTCTAGCGGCTGTCCAAACTGGGTCGCACTAGACCGGGCCCTGCAGAACAAATGGTAAAGGATGGAATCAAGTGCTTTTCGTGAACTCACATGTTGAAGCATATAAACCACGTCCTGGTTCGGTTCAAGATCTCGCGATCGTGTTTCTCGTCTTTCGGAGTCTCCAAGAGAGGTTTATTCAAATTCAAATCTATTGCCATTCTACATAGACCCTCAACTTAGATAGGCATATATTATCTCGATCACCTATTCAAATCACGTACCTAATCGCAAAACCTAAGTACATTTGCGTCCTGTCTTCCTCGCTTAGATGTGCTGGAACTGGGTATGCGCTCATTAGGATGTACGCCTGGACAACTTCAACGGCCTTCTGGCCATTGATGCATGCTTCTATGGCTGACTGTGCGGCGAAATGCATTGCTACTGAGTAAAGTTGTGGACGTTCGCGGTAGTAGCGGGAGGATATGGCGCAGACTAGTGGGCAATGATATCAAAATTAGGAGACAAGATAAAATACTACACATACTGGCTGTGAACAAGAATGGAGACCGGCTGAGGACGAAATCCGGTACATGCATACTAGGATCTAGAATCGCCAAAGACGGCTACGGTGAAATCAGTCAGTATTCGTTGTAACGTTTACGACCTGTACTTACGTTCAAATTTTCAAAAAACTATAAAACACTTAGTTAGTAATGGGTTTCTCTATATTTGTGCCTTACTCGCATCTTGAATAAGACGTGAACCTCCGCCGGTTTGATGATCCCATCAACCACGATCTGCGCCGGAATTCGTCTTTCGGAGGGAGCCGAGGCTGTGGGAAGACGGGGCACGGCATTCAGCTCAACATCATCCCATGGGGGCGTGCGCGAGCGACCATCGCTTCCGTTGCTCATGCTCTGTTTCACGTCCAACGCATCAACTGTCCGAGAAAATACTGAAACTAATGCTTGAGATTTACCTGCGTGCCGCTCTCAATCTACATTCAAAAAGTCCACACAATGAGCTGGGGGTAACATTTGGATTTTCAAGGGCTCACTTGACGCATGGGTGATGCAATGATTTGATCCTTGCGCTCTAGCTCGCGTACGAGCAGCTCATTCTTACTAGTGAGCCAAACTGTCATCAGCGCTCATCTTTTCTCTAATAACATCAATAATGACAACATACCTAGGGCCTCCCCTCGGTTTCCTCCCCTCGACAACGCAAAGTGTATTCGCACTCTGGCATCTTTGACAGATATTCTGGCTCGCTCCATAGACACATTTCATCTAATGGATGAAAATGGGGTTTAGGTCAAACGGCGGGATAATGACGTGGAGGAGTCATGCGATGCAGCGCCATATGTCCGTAACATGGTTCAAAGACCGTTGATGAACCAACGGCGTGGCATCGCCAGTGTCGGACCATGGATTATTCGTCACGCAGCCAAGATATGCAATTAGATCGCTTACTTAAGGGGCCGGGATAAGTTGTGAGGGTAGAGAAGCAGCAGCCTTTTCTTTTATTCCACGAAAAGAGTGAAATGTCGAACCTTGAGTCGCCTATAGTGTGTACAAGCTCTATGTCTAAGAACAACAGTCGAAGGAGTGAGCAAAGATACAAAAGGGCCAGAGATTAGGCTACACGACACAAGGGTTCCAAATGCTCCGATCAGAGCACGAGTCGTCAAACCTTGAGATAGTAGGGCTTTGCCGGAATCAGACCAAGCACCAAACCAAACCCATCCGGTCATTCAAGCCCACACCACTGTTGGGCTAACGACAACACTGAAGAGTGTTAAGATCAAATCACAGTAATATGAACCTGGCTCGTGGTGGCGGAGAGATTATCCAGGTGCCAAAGCCACACACGGCAATTAACGGTCGCGGTTTCTCCATAGAGAACGTGCTACCCCGTCGCCGTGATCATGTTACCAGTGGAAATTATCCGCCTGAGAGGCGAGGGTAACCAACTCATTCCGCTCCAAGCCTTCATCCGCGTACAAAAAAAGATGAAAGAACTTACAGCCTCTCAACAACTCCCTTATCCACACGCCCATCATAAGAGTGCGAGGGTGAGGGCGCAGAGCTAGGAGACGAGCCTAGAGCATAGATGAGAGAAAAGTTCGGGCTCGGAGAGAACTCGTCCGTGAGCTTCTGAGGCCCAGATATGACCAGTTGTGGCTTTCTGTCGCCGATTAACGACTCATCAAAGAACGGGGGACCGGCTGCAGTACTAGTTTCCAACTTAAAGTCCATCGCAGCTGAGGAAAAATTCGAGGGGCAAAACTGGGCCAAGTCGGCGCCGTGGTCTTCGTAGGAGGGAGGGCAGTCAGAAGGGAGGTTGGAGTATTGTTGCTCTATACCATTTGTCTCGCTTTCCGTTTGACGTGGCCGCTTGACCGGCCGGGATGAGGCAAATGGACCATCTTCAAGTGAGTAGTTCGCTGCAAGCTGGTCCCAGATACTAATCTCCACGTCTACCGGGCGACCTATATTGCGGTGTTGTGCAGCACCGAGTGCGGTAGGGTCATCCTGTCGTACTGGTGAGAGCAAGGGTGCAGATACCGCTTCCATTGAAGGCAACGGGTTCGAACAATGAGGCAGATTGCTGCAATCCTGTTCCTCATCTAGTGGTGGATACGGCCGTTTTTGACCAGCGCAATGCGTCGCAGGGATCATTGTGCGATGGCCGTCTAGGGGAAGCGAAGGTATCTAAATGCTCGGGCTGGTGGCCGGCACAGGACAGACGCTGGCAAGAAGCCGATCAAACGGCTAAATGGGGATAATCTCCAGGCGCCTGTTCTTTGTTTGGCCATTGGTGAATGTTCCCCACGATCACGTGGTTTTGCTTAGCAATGTTCAATTAATCAAAGCTGTGCAACCGGGGCAAACCATTGGCCTACCATTGACTTCAACCTTGAAAACGCCATCCGCTTGGTATCTCTTGGGCTCTTGGGCTACTCTACTATTTAAAGAGTTCTGAAAACTGTTTTCTGAGAGTTTCACTATCGGATAACACATTCGTTACGCATACTATATCTTGGAACTCGGCGCTAGCACCTAGATCTGGTATTTGTCTAAAGGGATGGAGCCAGAAGATGATACATCCTTGGTATATGTGGTTACAGATCATGTCCAAGGGACTCCAGAAATTTATGATATGGAGAATGATGTAACTTCGGAATCCGACGGTGTGGTGTTTACCGAATCTGGCTCGAGTGTTCATAGTATGAGCACGCTACACAGTCACGAAGTAACCGGTAAATATCTATCTCGCTTTACCTACCAGTCCAACTAGGCGACTTTTGAACAAAAATCGTAGTCTGTGGTTTTGAACTTCGGCCGTCGTTGCCCGAGAGACATAACTGTTACTTCAGATTAATTTGTGTATAGAAACTAACATTCATATTCTTGTAGAATACTTTCGTTCAATCTGCGGCCTTACATACCCGACTGATGAGAACGTGCCGCTCGTCTTTCCTGCTGACACTACTTCTGACCGCCTCGACGTCGTACTCCATCTCATCTTAAAGTATTGCCAGGGCGGAATGAACGTTCCCTTGGCAGTAGGTGATATGCTTCGCCGAGGTGGAGTGGATAGCTGCCCGTAAGGGCTAAAGCTATCCTATTATATGCTAAATTGCAACTATCTCGAGCTAACACGACCGATCGGCGGGCCAGGATCGTGACGGTTACTGATCCAGCCTGCCATCGTCATCAGGAGGTGCGTGTACATATTTTTTTACCATATTCTCTCAACCACAACACCATGTATGGTACATCTAGACAACGAAATCGAAACCGGCTTATCTATTTACTCATCTTGCGAGCTCAATGAGCACATCGACGACGTAATCAACAGAAGATGGCGGGGCTTTTGCTACTCGCACGATTTGCCCGACTCTCAAAACTCATACAGCGTCGCTCTCGCTACCGCTTCCTGCTGCGCCGGCACTTGCTCCCCTCTCCTCGACACGGCACACCCTGGCTCAGGACTCGTGGCAGCTTTGAAGATCAGGCATATCTGTTGGCAATGGGCGTCGATGTGGCAACGTTCGAGTACATACTACGCAGCGGTTTTGAACAATTCTGGAACGGAAACACCATATTTAGGGATGATGTCAACCCAGACGGCACTCCTCGACTTGGTGGGCGATCACTTCCGGCTGACGGTGCGCTGGGGCTGGTACTTCACTGGATTACGTCAATGGCCACAGAGTCTGAGCTAGCACGAAACTTTGCACTCGTACCGTCTGTTATATCCAGATACATATATTTTGGCCTTCATATTCTTGTACACATCCTGCGGCGACTCCCAGAGAGTCAAATCATATGGCCATCTCGAGCTGAAATGACTCACTCGGCGTCGCTCATCCAGCGGCGTCATCCCAACATCGAGGGAGCGTTTGGCTTTGTTGACGGGTTGAGCTTGCCTGTCGAGACAAGTTCGGACCCACAGGAGCAGGAGACCATGTACAACGGATGGTTGCACTCACACCGCATCAGCAACGTCCTTGTTTTTGCTCCAGATGGTAAGCTATGTAACTCGGGAAGCTTGTACGGCGCTGACTCACCTATGTCTGCCTCTAGGACGAATTATTGCGTGCAAGTTAAACGCCCCAGGGAGCTGGCACGACGCTCGTGTTGCACAGCACATCTACTCCAAACTGGCGGATGAGACCCCTGATGGCTTTTTTCTGATCGGAGACACGGCTTTTCAGTCAGACGAACTAGCCGACAAGATACACACACCTTTAAAGGTTGGAAACGAGCTCCCTGAAGACCCCGTTGAGCGTGCAGAAGTCATTGATTACAGTAACAAGATAACTCGAGCCCGGCAGGCAGTCGAGTGGGGCATGCGCTCGATTCAGAGTGTGTTCAGCCGACTCCGGGTCCCACTCAGCATCCATGATCCAACTGGGCGCCAGCGGCTGCTTGAGACCTGTGTGCGGCTTCACAACCTTCGAGCCACTTGCATGGGTATCAATCAAATCCGCTCGGTTTACATGCCAGAGAGGAACCCACAGGCTATCATACGTGAGCAAGCTCATCGTATTTTCTTCCCCAATCTTCGTGCCCATGACCGTATTGGCCGGTTTTACCTGGACCAAGATAACTAGTTTCAGCGTATTTTTATTTTGTATATAAATATATAATCTGAAATGTCTGATACAGCACCTTATCCATCGGAACAGTCCTCTGTGCGCTGTACATACAAGTGAGGGAGAGAGGCGGTGGAGTGGTAGAGACACAAACGCTCGATTGTGGCTGGAGATCGTGCACGGACCAGCTTAGCTAATCATGCTTTGAGCCGAAGCGATTCAAGCCACAAGAACTCCTAAGGCCCCACCACTCTCTCCGACACACAAGTACTGCAACGACAAGCAATCAAATATTGGTATATACAGCAAACCAGGTATGTACAGGAGAGTTATAAGTACAGATAAGCTCATGTATACCCCAAAGCCAACCATGGCATGGCACACTACGATATCTCAGTCCGTCTCAGCCACGACATCCTTGGCCATCTGTACGTATAACTCAAAAGACTCATATATACCTTATCACTTATGCTCCTCCAGATCCCGACGCGTCAGTCCGACTGGGTGGAGGCCCTGGAAATGAGCTCGGATGAGCATTCCCGTGAGTCGTAAGGTGCTGCCTAAGCTGTTGCTGAACCTGTGATGCCACCATGTTCCGCGTCTGCTCGTCTCGAAGTTCGCGCTCCAGAGCAAAGCGCCGCTCCCGCTCTTGGCTCAGCTCAGCTCGGAGGTCACGAATGGTGTCGTTGAGGGAGAGAATGGTAAGGTCTTCACGCTGTCGCTCAGCCATCCGTTCTTCCGCAGCAGGGCTAAAAACCGAAGCAATTTGGGCAGTGGCAGCGTCAAGAAAGCCCTGGGACTGGGCCGGACGGGAGTTCGCGCCAACCTTCCGAGCAACAGCACGAAATGCTGAGGAGGGCTTGGCCTTGTTCTTTGGCTGTGGAGCCACGGCGCGTCTTGGGTGCGAGGGAGGCGGTGCAGGTACGTCGAGGACCTCCATGTCAGAGTCAGAGCTTGCTAAGTCGATTGTACTGCCACGGCTTTCTGGGGGCGAATCATCAAGCACATGGGTGTACTCGAGGCCTTCAAGCTCCGCATTCAGCATCACTGCCTCTTCGTGCAACCCGTTGGACTCGGGATTGCCAGTCGGCTTTGGCATACGAACAAGCTATACAGAAGACGGTAAGCAAGACTCTTAGGTGAGCTGAACAAATTCCTACCTTGTGGAACCGTACCCGAAGGTTGTTAGCCTGGCGCCCTCGATCAGCAGGCACAGCCGCATTGTACCGAGTTTCAACCCGTCCCCAATCGCTGTTAGCGCGTGGCTGACAGTGCTGGACGACCTTCAACAGCAGTTTCAGCTCGGCCGTCGAGTAGGTTCCAGCGCCTTGGGGTCGGCCACGCCGACCGGTCGGGGGTGGGGTAAGGGAGAGGCGTGGTGTAGGTGATGGTACACGGCGAGCACGAGCCTTACCATGGGCCTTTGCCGACTTGCTGTGATGAGCCTTGGTTGCGGTGCGGGTGTTAACCATCGTGGGAGGTGATAATATCGCAAGAGCAGAACAACTGATTACGCAGAGGGTGTGAGAGTATGAGACTGGACTCCCTGTATTTTAGTCGCATTTTATACTCATTTTCGTCGATGCAACACGAGGCTGTATCGGTTTTTAGCCAAACAAAAAGCGTCATCGTCGGTGGGATCTCATGACGTCCTTATTGGGAGCTTCCAGCGATCGAGCATCGACGGACAGCTGCACCGATGGCCGGCATCTAGTCGCCGATAGCTTGGGTAAAGGATAATATAGATTAGTTTAGAATAGCTTTAGCCCTTACGGGCAGCTATCCAGTGGATGGAACAGGGAGGGGGGCAAAGGTGCTTGATTTACTCACCAATAGTGGCACGTGGTACGTTTATGTTGGCGTTTGTAAATTGATAGCCGCTGAATTGAATACTCAGGGTGAACGAAATGGCAAGCATGTACCCAACCGCGTCATTCGTTTCCCTTGATACGAAGCCCCTTGTTCCCCACACTCCGCATATTCGCATTAAATACGAGGTATACGACCTATACGCAGGGATTCTAGAGCAAGATTTAAGTTTCGACCTTGTATACGTAAAACATGGTATTTTTGCGGTAAGCTTATTTAAACTCCTTTTTAAAAGACCAAATATAAACGCTACCGTGCATTTTCGAGTGCTCACACTGTCTAGAAAAGAGACGAGTGCTGATGTGGTTTTCCCACGCAGACCAAGGATTTCAACGCTCTGTTGCGCGAACTTCACCGAGTCCTCCGGCCTAGCGGGTTTATTGTGATAGTTGACCTTCCATTGCGTGTATATGAAGGTACGAATACCAAATAATGGTGATAAATTCACACAATGCTAACGAAGCTTAAACATCCTGTACACCGGATTCTGCGAAATTATTGCACCAGGCACAAACCCTCCGATGCCTGCCTTTTCTCTGCAGCGATGTGTCGAAGGTCTACGAATTATTCGGACTGCATGGGAATCACAAGGGGTCGACACCGCAACTTGGGATGACCTTACCGACAGGCTTGATCCCACTCATCCGCTGTGGAATAACCAATTTCCTAGCCCTGGTCGGGGGTCAGATGATTATAAAGACCCAAGCTCAGGAACCGGTATTCGAGGCTTCCATAGCATTGGATTGAAGAAAGAGGTTGTGCCGTTTGGATCATGGCCGCAAGATGAAGTTCAGCAAACCATTGGCGTGCTTATGCGGTTATTAGCTGGTCACACATGGAGATCATTAGCCGCCCTGATGACTGTGATGGGCACCGAGGAGAACGAGGCTAAAGCATTTGTCGACGAAGTCATGGAAGAATATGCAGGGATTGATAAGCTGCGAGTTTGGGGAAGATGTCATATATGGACTGCAAGACGTATTTAATTTTCATGATCTTTCAATGAACATTCTCGAGTACTGTGACTATTTGGACACCTGGTTCAGTTGTTCGTTGTGCATTATTGCTCTGCGTTCTATTGTTCTCGAGATCGAATATACTTCCCGTTCATGTTTTTATTGCGGAACAGCGAGAAGTGGTATATCACTCGGAAAAAAGAGCGAGGGTTGTTATTTGATGAACTCTGGACTGGCAAACAGTGAAAACAAATCTACAAGCAGCGGGCACAATACGACTCCTCCCGCGTGATACTACACATCACTGTTGCATGACCGCTACGATATCCAGCACATTTACTTCCGAGTAACTATGCTCAGCAGGTGGTCATAGTCACCGCTCTTTTTGCACATTTCGTGGAATAGGCCACCCTCTCTCTTCAGCAGATTAGCGGGAGTATCAAACTCGACGACTTGACCAGCATCTAACACAAGGATTCGGTCGTTATCTATGTTAGCAGCCCATGAGTGTATATCGCTAGCTTTTTTATACCCTTCTAACGTACCTATGACGGTGCGTAAACGATGCGCAATAGTAATTAGAGTACTCTGTCCAAATTCTTCTCGAATGGTTGCTTGAATCCTATCGATACGAGGTAAGGTTCTCTATTGTAACCGAAGCATTATTCAACCTACTTCGCATCTGTTTCAAAATCCACCTTTGGAAAAACGGTATCAGCAAGGCAGAATGCATATATGACGATTCACAAACCGATGCCGTCGACTCGTCCATGACAATCACATTAGACTTGCGCAGCAGACTGAATGAACGTATCAGGATGGATTGCATGAGATTTTAACGTTGCTCACTCACGCTCGCGCCATCGACAACAGCTGACGTTGGCCGTGACTGATGTTGTTCCCTCCTTCACTGACCTGAGTTTCGAGTGTGAATACCGTCATACCAGTCCCAGCGCCCCTAGACGTGACTGAAACGGGGTCCTCTGGCGCCATAATTGGCGCACTAGAGCTTTCCGCGGAGCCAGCTTGGTCGGCTCGGGGCTCGACTTGGTCTTCCGTATCTGGTACAATTGCCGTATTGATGGCATCCTTGATTGATTCTGCTCGACTAGCAAGAGCCGAACGGTTCGGGGTGTTTCCAGACGGGAGGTGGACTCGTTGAAGGGCTTGGAGACATTCTGCGTCCGTGTACTCGTTGAACGGATCCTATGAAGTTATTTAGTACTGAATACCAAAGAATATCCACGTAATCCTTACGAGGTTATCCCGAATGGTTCCCTTGAATAGTACAGCGTCTTGCGGAATCAGGGTCAAGCGTGAGCGCTATAGGTGAATGGTTAAGTCAATATTGTCAAGCAATCCTGTTGAAACATACCAAATCGTCAAGTCCAATAGTCGTGATATCTGAAGTACGACATTTCAGTTGGTGAAGATGCTCACCAGTCGCTAGAGTACGTACCGATTCCGTCGAGGACAATCCTTCCTGCTGCCGGATCGACGAACCTAAACAAGGCCAACGCCAGAGTGGATTTGCCACTATAACAGTATTAATAATGTTCATGAGCAGATACTTTTTAACCGACTCACGACCCGGTCCGTCCAACAATTCCGATCTTTTCGGAGGGCTTTTGAAAACGCAGTAAGTACAGGATCAGCGAGGATAAACCAATCTGAGTGTGCAGACCTTTGTAATAAATGAAATCCCGTTCAGCACGGGCTCCAAATCTGGCGCGTATTTAAGTACTAGATTCTCCACCACGAGTGTTCCTGTTGTCGCAGACGGCCAGGCAGCGGGCGGACGGCTTGATTCAACCACCGCAGGAGGCTCAGGCGGAAGATCAAGATACTCCTGTATGCGCTCCACCGAGTTGACTTCCTCGTTCCAATTAGCGTATACTCGGAAATGAGAAACGTCTCTGCTTACAAGATTGCTCGAGCTCTGTCCAGAACCTCAGTCCCCAGTATAACTAGAACACCAAAGCTTAGCTAATTTTTACATTATGACTGTGTAGGACTACTCACCGAGTGTACAAACGTCTGAGCCTGTATCAGCACGATACCTGTCAATCCAGGACTCGCGCCGCCTTGAACCGACCCGATAGTCGCAATCAGCACAGAAATTGCACCGAGCGAATCGAACCGGAAAAGTAGCCAACGGTTGCACATCCAGTAGTAATGTGTTGCCGCTTGGGTAAGGTCCATGCGCCTGTACATGCTGTGAAGAAAGTCTCGCTCCGCGCCAAATGCCCGGACTGCCAGGAACTCGTATGAGCTTTAGGTAATTTACGACCAGGACGAAGCTCACCAGTAACGATTCCGTTGATCAGCTCACCAAAGGACGAAATGATAGGTGAACGAGTGTTCGACTCGATACGGCGCAGATCCCTGGAAGCCGTAACATAACCATTCGAAAACCAAAGATGAAGATAAGCGATAACAATGGCCGGTAATATAAAGTAAGGAACCGCGTATGCAATAGTCGCGACGGAGATGATTAGAGCGAGTATTTGAGTTAAAACTTGGATTATATAGCTCTGAAGACCTAGTTGTCCAGTCTTGAGTCGCGGCGCAGAACGAGCAGGCAGATGACATACCGCCGTCAATCATATCCACGTCTACGCTCGTCAAAAGATACATTACAAATAGCACCAACGTGATATATCGAGTACTGCTCACCTTTGCTGGAAGATTAGAAACACGCGTGAGTTCAGTACTAATATTTAGAGAGGTTGCACAAACTCACCTGAAGCGATTCAGAATTCGACCAGACGGCGTAGTATCGAAGAACCGGGTCGGAGAACGCATTACTGAGCGTATCATCCGGTCATACAACGTCCGTGATACGCGCAAGGTGGACCAAATGGTCGGGACCTGACCGATGACGTTGGCAAGGGAGATCATAACCTCTACACAGTCGGGGGTCAGCTTAGAACCGATAGTAGCGGATTATACGACGCACGTAGTCCAATATAAACCAAGAGGTACGGAACGACGTTTTGGGTCGCCGAAGGGAATCCAAAGTTAAACCAGTCACGAGCAGTATGGACGACCGAGGTTTTAGGTTCGTAGCTTTCGCTCCAGTCTACAAGAGACGGGTCAGGATATATGCGCATCGTTATCACGGACAAAGATCAACTCACATTTGAACCAGAACTTTTGAGCCAGTTGTACTGAGCTCAGTCATTAGCATGGTCAATGTGATGAAGCGAAACTGGATTGCTCACATAACAAATCCAATGCCAGCAACACCGTCAGTAGTCCAAACAACCAATAAGTAGCTGCCGCCAAGTACGTTCTGTAGACCTGTCCCTTGACCGACCCACTGCATCCTATCAAGCTCTAGGCCTAATGCAAACGAATGAAACCAAACTTACATGCTCTTTTTTTCATCTTCAACAAGCTTTCTCGCTGCCTTCTTTTCCTCGCTAGCTTTCTTGTCCTCCTCTTCACCATGTTTGGCTACATCGCCATCATCCCCACTCCACTCTTTCGCCTTGTCCCGTCCGAGGGGCAACATCCCACTTTCACGTACACTCTCCACATGACCCTGTGTCTCAATTCTTCCGTCGCGAAGTCGAACAACCCACCCAGCGGCGGGAAGAACAAGCTCAACGTGATGCGTGACCAGGACGACGGTGCGGTGCTTCATGAGTGGACCGAGCAGGCAGCGATGAACGAGATGTTCGGCGGTATGCGAGTCGACAGCTAAGTGCGCCAAGGATGCTTAGAATAGAGTCACAGAAAGTAAATTCGGACGTACCTGAGAGCACGTCGTCCAGCATTACGAACTGAGTGCGTGCATATACGGCACGAGCGAGCGCGACTCGAGCCTTTTGACCTCCGGAAAGCGACACACCCTTTTCGCCAATTTCCTAAAACACATATCACGGGTGAGTTTGTTTCCAAACCAATCGAGGAAAAAGCTTGCAGTTTGATCCCCATCTTCAAAAATGGCTAGGTCTGGACCCAATGCACAAGCGCTCAGTGTCGCCTCGTACCTCTCCTTGTCGAAGGGCGATCCAAACAAACTACCAAAACATTGATCATCAGCTTCGTCCAAGTCTCCAAGCGCTTGGACTTACATGTTATCCTTGATCGACTCTACAAAACGATCTTCTGTTAGTATTCAATCACAGAAGTGTGAACGATGCTAAACTGACTATGCTCCAACCACGGTTGCTGCGCACAATAACTAACGCCGATTCTCAAGCCCGTATCTCGGTTTACCCTTGTCGGCTCCTTTGGCAAGTACACCTCTCCTTCTAGGCGATCCATCTCTCCAAGAATGGCGGCGAGCACTATCGACAAAACCCAAGATTAAGACCGCAATTGTATTATAGGAAGCGAGGTAGGACTCACAAGATGACTTGCCACATCCCGTAGGCCCAAAAACAACGCTCAGCACGCCTTCGGGGAAGACAACATTGATGTCTGACAACTCAAAGGGCCGTTGTTCCTCTTGTTCATCCGAATTTCCTTCATTCTCCGTCGGCTTAGGTTCGGACTTTCTCAACCTCAAAAACTCCAACAGTTTGTGCCACCCCCCTTTCGGCGCAGGTTTCTTCGGAGCCGGGGCCGGACCAGAGAACGCGATTGGCCACCTGAACCGCCCACCTTCGCATCCCAGTCGGGCGTCCACAGGTGCGTGAGGAGCAGAGGCCTGTCGTTTCAGCGACGACACAAAGTCTGGGACGTCTTCTTCAGAGAGGTATTTTTCAACTCGTTCGAGGGACACCAGTGTTCGTACAGACCTAATCGAAGAAGTTTCAGCATAATCTCAAGAAGAGATGGAATAAGTCGACTCACGAAGCAATTGTAATCGGCAAAATCCCCAAGCTCTGGCTCAAAATCTCCAAAATTCTCAAGGCTGGAAACGCAATTTCCGCGCGCAATTCCCGTTTCGCGACGAGCGTAAAGCAAGTAAAGCCAATCCCGGCAACTAGTACTGGCCCTTGAGCCCATACAAGCTCCATCAAGAAGTTCGTTACTTTTAACTTCCGTAGCCATCCAAGTTCTTGTTCTCGGATTGACAGGACCCGAGATATCCAGCGAGACTCCCATGCTGAAAACTTGATAAACTTGATTGATTGAATTGCTTCGTTCATTGCGCGCATACGAAGATCTCGAGCAGCCGAAACGGATTTTTGGAGGACGTTCGTCCGCTTCACAAGGTAGTTGTTGATGGGGAGAGTGAGGATTAGCGCGATGTAGCCAGCGAAGGCGGTCCAACCCATAAGGTTATAGAGTAGGACGCAAGCGACAACGGCGCTTACTGGGGCGTCGTAAATGAACTAAAAGAGCAAGGAACGATTAGAAAGATTGAACGAAACAGTACTCAAGATGACTTACTTGACCCAAAGTAACAAACCGCGCAACCCACTCCGCGTCCGCGGCAATCAAGCTTACGATC
>WSLO01000367.1:0-13800 GCA_019677385.1 Ceratobasidium sp. 392
CCAGAACCAGAGACAACACGAGTCCCGTCCGGCGAGAACGCTACCGAACTGACCCAGTTCATGTGACCCTCGAGCGGCTTTATTACAGCAGCCCCACTATCCGCATCCCAAATACGAACCGTGTGATCCCAAGAGCCAGAAACTACGGCAGAGCCGTTGTTAGAGAACGCTACCGAGTTTATGCAATCGGTATGGCCAGTAAAAGGTCCAGCAGCAACGCTTCCGTCCCGTGCATCCCAGATGTAAATTGTGCGGTCCCAGGAGGCAGAAACGATATGAACCCCATCCGGTGAGAATGCTACCGAGCTAACGAAATTGGTAGTCAGTTTGGGTAGCTCTACTATGACCCGCCCGCCATGTGCGTCCCAGATGCGAACTGTGCTATCCCATGAGCCGGAAACAACGCGAGTACCGTCGGGAGAGAAAGCAACAGAGGAGACCAAAGCTGTATGTCCAGTAAACGGACCTGCCACAATATCTCCGTTATATGCGTCCCAAATACGGATAGTGCAATCATGAGAGCTTGAAGCAACGCGCGCACCATCGGGTGAAAATACGGCACAGGTCACATAGGCACTATGTCCTTTGAACACCTTGGCAATGGCGTTTGCTGAGTGTATGTCCCAGATGCGAATCGTACAGTCATATGAAGCAGAGACAATGCGAGCACCATCAGGTGAAAAGGCGACCGAATTGATAGAATCGGTATGACCTTCAAATGGTCCAGCCGCTATGGCTCCATTGTGCGTGTTCCATACGTAGACAGAACCATCGTTGCCACCAGAAGCAATAAAGGCACCGTCGGGAGAAAAGGTTACGGATTTGACCAAACCTGCATGTCCGTCATGGAGTTCAGGTACAGCAACTTTCTTGTGTAGCTCCCAAGTGCGAATGGTGTGATCCCAGGAGCCGGATAATATATAGCGACCATTGGGAGAAAATGTCACGGTGCTGATTTGGTTCGTGTGCCCCTCGAACGGCCCGGCCACCACGGTTCCGTCAAGTACACTCCAGACAAGGACACCCCCATCGGTACAGCCAGAGGCGATGTGGACACCATCGGGGGAAAATGCCACAGATTTTACGGGACCAGTGTGCCCCTTAAGTGGACCTGTGATAATAGCCATGTTCCTAGCATCCCATATGCAAACGGTTCGATCTTCCGAGCCCGAGGCAACGCAGTTACCATTAGGAGAGAATTCTACCGAGTTCACCTGGCTAACATGTCCCTCAAACGGACCCGATACAACTTCCCCGTTCCATGCATCTAAAATGAGCAAAGTACTGTCTCGTGACCCAGAAACGACGTAGGAGCCATCGGGGGAGAACACCACCGAGGTGACAACATCGGTATGGTGTTTGAAGGGACCTGCCATGATTTCTCCACTCAAAGCATCCCAAATCACGATGGTGCAGTCCTGCGAGCCCGAAACAACACGTGAGCCGTCTGATGAAAACGATACGGAGGTGACCGAGCCAGTGTGCCCCTTAAACGGGCCAGCGATTGTATTACCACTCTGTACGTCCCAAATGCGAATAGTAGAGTCATGAGAGCCAGAGATGATACGGGCTCCATCAGACGAGAAAGCAATCGAATTGACAGAGCCGGTATGTCCTTCGAATGGCCCAGCTACAATAGCTCCACTTTGAGAATCTCGGACGAGCACTGTAGAAGCTCGAGATCCAGAAGCAACGCGATTACCATCGGGAGATACGGAAATGCATTCAATCTTGCTTCCGTCAGTCCAGACAGATATAGCGCCAAGCTGTCGGCTAATAATCTCTGGGCCTTGAATATCAACAAGACCAGAAGTGTGATTCCCATACTGTAGCCATACAGCGTTGGTTCTCGGCCAAAAGGCTAGTACCGAAGTATATATATGAGGCGTGCTCCGCGAAACCGGATTGGCGCAGAAGAACGTAAGAAATGTTTGAGCGTCTCGAGAAAGCGCGCATAGACTGGCTGGAGCATTCGCATTCTGTTTGAATTATTTATAAGCGCTCATCTTCGAGTGAAGTTGCCTTACCTGGAGCCACACATGTGCTCGTAGTAGGATTGATACGCCGTTAATTATGCACCCTTTTAAATTGAGAACCTCCATCCAGTATAGCAGTTGATGAGACATAAACCAGTCCGAATACGACACAAACTGAACGCTTTGGGCCCATGCGTACTCCAGGTGATCACACCAGTATTGACAGGCATAAAACAAATGCGAGGTGATGGTTCTCGAGACGCGATCAGAGAGATCAGGCACATCCAAATCCACCACAAACGATGACTCAAGGTTGCATATGTTGAACCGCAGTGATTTCTTCATTATACAAAAGCAGCGCTCTGCTAGCATCCCCTCATGATGTGCTCTGTCAAAGAAGAACCGCGTCGAGCGCTCAGGGCTTAGCATATAGTCCGGAAAGGATGCATGCAAAACCGAGACTATCTCGTTACTTTCTAACACATGCAGCACCGATAAAAGCGCTTCTAGACTTGAGCGTACTTGAGACTTCCCATCCAACCCAAGCAGAGAAGCCAGCGTATCAATGGTCACAGGTTCTTTCGAGCAAATCACAGTGTACAGTAGAAGTTTAATGTTATCAACCTCCCAAAATTCAAGGTCTGGATTCTCGAGAGCGGAGGCCAATATAGTATTATAGAGTGCGTCAAGATGTTGGTATGCTTTACTAGCTGAGTTTGAATATGTACCTAACAAGATGCCAAGGCGCCTCCGTAGATCAACGGAAGTACTTTCGGGCCGGAGATATCTCACTGCGGTGGCAGCATAGATGAACAAATTGCCTGATCGTTCGGCTATCGACATGATGTCTTCTTCAGAAATAGAACTTGACCCTAGTTCAGTGCACAGATATGTTTCGATGTCTTTTTGCACTAGAGACCCTTCTATGTCGTGCAGGTGGAGTACAGAACGAGTGAAATCATCTTGTGGCATTAATCTCTCGAGTATTCCAGGTTCGGGGCGACAAGCAATGAAGAATTTAATAGGTAGCTCTCTGGAATTATAAAGCAGCGATTCCAAAATTGCCTGAGTGTTGTTCCGGTCAAAACATTCATCCAGCGCATCAATTACCACCACAAGGCCAGCTGGCACAGCATTCTTCGCTTCCAAAAGTGGCTCTTTGAGAAGCTTCTGAAACTGAGTAGTAATCCCACGAGTGTCAATATCTGGGTCGGTGCCAAGTATTTTGCAAAGAGCGGCCTGGAATGGATAAGAGAACCGCGCGAGCTGATAGGCAATGGTAGGTATAACCCGCGTTGCCTCTCGGCAGTCGGGTAGCGTACGGGAACAGAAGAAGCTTGCAGCGAGTTGATGGGTCTTTTCAAGCTCGGCACAAAAGCTGTATGCTATCGTTTTTTACCGGTTCCAGCCATTCCGTTCATCCAATATACCTTGGGGTCAGTATGGGCATGTGCCCACTGCCATAGCTTTTCTAAGATAGCCTGACGGGTATTCGGAGTACACCCTCGCCGCCGGACCTGGCCCGATCCCCCTGCATTGTACCAAGCTTGTTTGGCGGGATGTATGCCTTCAAGACGCGTGTTCTAGAAGTTGTGTTTGGCGTGGCAAGTGAGTCTCTCAGATGCCATGCTTACCGCTAATTGCTCATTTGTGATGTTCCACGTACTTAGAACCACGTTATTCTTGAAAGTCGCTGTTAGTTATACTCTAGCAGGTAGCGCCTACTCACTTGTAGCTGCCGAAACAATGCGTCAATACGTCGGTAACAGACAATCAAATCATCTATATCGTCTGCCGCTTCGACGTAGCGCTTTGCTGCCCCACGTCGCTGCCGTTCGTGGATGTGCTTGATTTGCTTTTCGAGGCCACTAAAAATGCGCTTAGCAGTCTTTTCTCCTTAAAAAAGTATGACAACATACTCTACAACTCTCATTAGTGATTCCGATATTTGAACCGACTTGGATTCGGCTAGGTAATTTGCCACATCATTTATGACTGTGGATAGCTCCAGCGCGAGTTCGTTGTAATCCTCCCGACTTTTGGCAGCAGCCTAGACAAGATTGTTATAGGGTGGTCATACCGAAAGTGATAAAAAGCACCTGAAATACATCCAGTGTTTCAAGGAGGTCACCGGCCACGGCCCTCAAAGGCGGGAATAAGCCCGAACTCTGTACCAAAATTTGAAGCGAGTTGCCAAGTCCAGCCCAGGTGATGTTTCCAATAGCCTTAACAGGATTAACCTCGGTGGCAGGTCGTGTCACACTAGGATCGGAGGAGTTTGAAGTTTGTCCAGGCTCTGGCGCTTTAGTGGGCAGGGGGCTATCGGGATGAAGTGTTGAGAGTGGTTGATCTGCATCGAGCGAATATTGAGACGGAGATGGTCTGAATAAGTTCTTCAAGCGGTATCCAAGCCTCTGCAACGATAATCGAAGCCCGTCTTTGTTTGAGTGATGTGACGGCATCGTATTGGCCGCCATGATGATTGAAGTTATTGTCTGTTCGGGCGATATCACGTGTTGATGATTTCTAACTCCTGAAGTTCCATTTGAGTTCAGCTTATCAATATTTTGATGCATATATTTGATTAACGTACACATGTACTCGTGGTGACAACAAGTGTGCGAAAGGCGCACGTGAATCACCTGCGTACCCCTCGACAATTCGACGCTCGCCCAATAACCAGTTTCTCAATGTACGTTTTTCTGTAGGATAAGCGCGCGTGTGCACATGAGAAGCATCCCGTGAGATTTTGAGAGGTTTCCGGTGCGAACCTACAGAGTTGTCGTGAGTAAATGCCGAGTGTCTGTTCCAGCATCACTCCTGGTGCACCTGAGTTTTGAGTAACACAACCGGGTTTTTAATAGTAAAAGATGCACTTTGAGCTACTACTAACGCTCCGAAGTAACTCAGCCTTCTGTGCTTGCCTTATAAACCATATATCCATACAGCATATATCGAGTTTAGTCACCCTAGAATGACTCTATGCGTTCCCCAATAGCTATAAACCGAGTTATTGCCTTACAGAAGACATTTTTGACACTATACAGCGCATATGTAGCCTTGTATACTACTATTCCATATTTCTAACAATATACAACACTCTGCTCTGTTCCTAGTTTGAGCTGAACTTATCATAAGGCAAGTGAGGAGCATCATAACTGTGTTGAAACAGCACATCAGTCATAGAGCGCAATTAAATAGCTATAGTAGGGTACAGATATGTATCTTGAGCTGTCAACAACCTGGTTATGTTACTCAAAACTCAGGTGCACCAGGAGTGATGCTGGAACAGACACTCGGCATTTACTCACGACAACTCTGTAGGTTCGCACCGGAAACCTCTCAAAATCTCACGGGATGCTTCTCATGTGCACACGCGCGCTTATCCTACAGAAAAACGTACATTGAGAAACTGGTTATTGGGCGAGCGTCGAATTGTCGAGGGGTACGCAGGTGATTCACGTGCGCCTTTCGCACACTTGTTGTCACCACGAGTACCTTTGTTATGCACCTACTTCAATAGTGAATTAAGTCTTTGCAATATGTTTGCATAATAGCATGTCGTTTATAACAAGATCGAGGGTGAACAGCCACTCAAACACTGTACATTCGGGAGCTACAATCCTATATACAACGCAGAGTGTGTGCGCTTTGCCTCAACTCGAGCAGTATTGGTCCCAGTCACCGACACCGTTGGTGGACTTGCTATTCAGTATAAGTGCAACGATGAGGCCTGAGGTTGAGAAAATGATTGGTTGAAATGGTTATATTTGACCCAGTAAAACTCTCACCATAAAGTCCAAGTACTTCAGAGAAAATCAGAATGAGAACCTGGAGCAGGCATTCGAGTAGGGTAGGCAACCAAGGTTTTTAGTCAGTACATGTCTCAGCCTACAGTACATGGACTGGAACTTACCATTCCAACAAAGAGCCTAGGTTGTATGCCCGCCCCCCGGGCCCCTGCATCGCCCACAATTCCAATGGCGAATCCAGCGGCAAGTCCAGAGAGACCAACGCTCAGCCCTGCACCGAGATGGACGAAAGCGGTAAACAAGGGCATCCCTGCCTTCACTATGCGAGGATATTAATATATATCAGAACGCTGGGACGTGGTACTCACAGTCATCTGCGAGAACGACTGAGACGACGAGTCCGTAAATCTTAGTTGCAAATGAATAAGCATTATACGGATAGGGCATTATATAGAAACGGGGTTACTGCGATTATACCGGCCATGACCACGGCGATACAGCATCTCATCATCATATCTGGGCGAGTGACAGCCATAGAAGCGATGCCAACACCGGACTTGGCTGTTCCATAACTGAAAAGTTGGTTTTAGTCCGATTTATTCCAATAAATGCTGCGGTGGCGGGTGTACCTAGCACCAATGCCTAAAAGAAGCGTATGGATATTAGAGGACGAGCGGGGTAGCTCCCGTTGGTCTAGCTCACATGAGAATATGATCGCACCGGCTATTCCCTAAGTTCGCGCATGAGGTGAAGTGAGTGAAATGGGGGGGGGGGGGGCTTAGCATACTATAGCTCACACAGTCGAGCGGACTTACAATAGAGCTGAAAAACGGCGCATATACAGGGCAATTATCAGACGGCATACTAGAACGTAGCTGAAGTCAGGCGATCCGTCGGGGCCTTACTGTTCGGTCTCCTTCATCTTATAAGCCCTACTGTGTGTATAGAAGTTAACTACGCACATGAGTTGGTCAGAAACTAGTCTGCTTACCCTGGCCGGCGCAGCCACAGACCCGTCCCAACTCAGGAATACTAACCCGATACTTGAAAGTTGCACAGCAGTCGACGCAGTTTCGAGTGACTGCGCAGTGATGCTGCAAACGCCCGTAGTCAGTCACGAGTGCAGATATCTAAAGGATTGCCGAGAAACTCGCCTAGAAAGCTCGCTTTGGTTAGATCAACTTCCCAGTCCGTAGTCGAATCACATTCTGCAAGGTCCCGCACTGCGACGCGTAGTCTGGACTTTAACATTTTATCCAACATCGACTATTGTTGCACTTGAAACTCGCTAACCAAGCTCTAGACCTTTAGTCATGCCACATGTATGGAAGAACAAGTTTATTAGTGGACTCTACGATCGCGTTTTGAGAGACAGCAGACCAAATATATACATAGAAAGATTCCGCATTCCCCAAAAAATCCAAGAATAGAACGAGAAACAAATACGCTCAGAAATCCCACAAAGTACCTGAACTTAGAGTGTTAGCAATCAAGATTGAAATTCACGCGAAAGGCGGACATACCGAACGCAGGAATCCCGAGGCGCTTGCATCCTTGCATCAGTTCCTCGTTTCCGTCCCAGTTCGAGGTGATGAATACGACTGTCAATCTCAGTTAGGGTATTCCCTAGCCTTCAGACCAAAGAATGGCATACCTTCCGCCTGCCACTTTTCAACTGTCTCGGCAAGTAACCGCATAGTTTTCGGCCGACCAGACTTCTTCGTGTCCCAGAGGATACACCGGTCGGGGCCCACACCGCGCTGGATGAGTTCGGCAATCGTTGGGCCGAAGGTTTTTAACATGTCAGAGCCTAACAGCCAGAATTCATTCATTAGTCTGTGGCCGCTTAGGATAGTGAAGGGTGGATCAGTACGTACCGACCCAGATGAGGAACCACTGGTCGCTCTGCAAGCACGTCGAAAGTGCAGCGCCGATGCCGGTTCCCGTGCAGATCCTGATTCCACGTCTGTACAAGGTCGAAGTGTTCCCCACGCCAGCAAACTATATGCGTCTATATAAGCGTCAGTAACTCGGGAGAAATGCGAGTAAGCCTACCTTGAGCTCGCGAGTCCATATATGCGTAGGCTGGTCCCTCACAAGTCCGCGCGTAAAGTCACCCTGAACGCCGCAAACCATGTAATGGTGTTTAGCATCTGTGCCCTCACTGTTGGACCAACTCAATCAGCTTCATACTTCGAGACTGTGGAAAAGCGACAAACCTGATAGTTCCAAAGGCATGGTACTCCAAGATCGCAGTTCGCGAGATACGGCCGAGAAGCCCTTGTTGCATTCCACGCTCGAATCGGAGGACAGCGACCTTTTGCGAGGGCTAGAACCACTGTTAGCATAAGGTTCACTGCGCATATAATCAACATATACCGACCAATTCAACGTGGACCGGAACCTTGTAGGTGAACAACCATGGGAGAATTACGCTATCCAGCGTGGACATCAATAATCCTAATATCAACGACTTTAAAAGGTTTACTTACGCAATGCTCATGATTAGAGTCAACCATAGCTCTTGATGTACACCCATTGCGTGGCCGTTTGAGTGCCATTGATGAGGATTGTTGCGGTAGCCGTTGGCCAAGATGACATAAATCCAAGTCACGACCACAGCTAGATGTCTGGTATGTAAGCAAAACAATGCGGAAGATTAATCCTTCAAACTCACCAATCCATCCAAACAGGCGGTGATTACGCTCGAACACACTGGATATTACATCGCGTCAGCTTTCAGATCAATATCAGCCATCACTAGGTAGGCTTACTTGTGGTGAGTGTTCCTGACAATCGGGAAAGCGCTCAAGCACGCAAAGGCAATGATGAACATGACTATAAAACCCATGGTCAAGACACCCTTGTTTTGGTTGTGTCGGTCCCGGAATAGGTAAGTCAGATTGAGGATGAGCCAGCCGAGGGCGGAGACCGAGCAGCCCGAATGGATTCCACCGAGATGTTGGAGGATAGAAGTGAGAGTGAGACGGAACCAGAGAGGAGGCCACTAATGTTCGAGAAGCGTCAGTTTCATTATGTATCGAGAAAAGGTCCTTAAGAAGGCATACCTTTGCGAAGAGCGTATTGACGGTGAGGTACAGGAACCGGCCGAAGATTTCGTTACGGACAATCACGGCAGCCATAATGTTTCCGACGACGATGCCACCAGTATTCTTGCGCGCGTACGGGAAATGATGCGTTCCGGCCAGAATCATACCAATGAGTTGGAAGATCACAATAAACGTGAAGAATTTACTACAATTGTCGGGTTCATTGGGCACAAACCTCGCATAAACGATGGAACCGACTCACCGATAGGTATTAAACCACAACTGGAACCGAATCCACCTCGTCTCAGGCACATATCTAGGCTTCGGCTTCTCCCTCCTAAGCTTGCCAAGGATTCCCTTCTTCACCGCCTCTTTGTCTCCAGGCTCTTCCTTCTTAATGGGTGCGGGTGGCTCAGGCTTGAACACCAACCCGGTATTTGCGAAGACTTCCTTGTTGGTCAACTTGGCTGTAACCTTGTCAAGGTCGATCGGAGGAGGCAAAGGAAGTCGGGCTGGGGTGGGGCTGACGAGTGTACCCTGACTGTCGCGAATGGGGTTTCGAGACATGCCGATGTCGTAGAGACTAAATGTGCCCATAGTAGGTGAGCCCGATGGGGAGAGCCCAAGCGTGGGAGATGTGGCACCAAAGGTCGGGCTGTATGGATCAGTACTGAGTAAAGAGCAAATTAGTATGTAAATATGGATTAGGAGAAGTGAGAATGCCTACGATCCACCATATCCGTCTTCAGCTTCACCCGCTTCTTGGTTGTGTAAATAATCGCCTTCGGGAGGAATGATCGAAGGCCCAGCGGCCGGATCAACGGCGACGTCCGAAGCAGAAGCAGAAGCAGGAGCAGGAGCAGGAGTGGGGGTTGAGACGCGAGCCGGTTCCACGAACTGAACGTGAGCATTGTGAGCGGCTTGAAGTTCCCGAGCTGCTTCAACGGCTGCAGGATGAATCGCCTCAAGACCAGTAGGAGGAGAGGACGGAGAAACTAGTCCATCTGGAATTTGGCCGAATGTGGGACTCAGCGGGTCCGGTCTACATTCGCGGACGTTAGCATGGGTCGGGAGAACCACCAAGGCCTGGACCTACTCTGGGTGGTGGTCTCTTGGAAGGCCCGCTGCATTAATGTCATCGTGTTCGTGGTAGCCAAAGTGAACAGAATGAATATGACGCGGATGAGACATGTTAATAAGCAGATGCGTGAGAAGTGATGTACGATAGGTAACGCAAATTGACGAAATTAAAAAATGAAGTGATTGGCAGGCCGCTATACAACGGCAGTTAAAGTCGGCGTGAAGGGAGGGCTAAAAGAGAGCGCCGCCGACTGCAAATATGTCGAGAGACAGCAAGGATGAGGAAGAGCGAGCTACAAGACACCGTAGTTATAGCGTGAAGATGCCGTACGTCGGACACGGCCACTCCACCTGGCACATACTATCCATCTCGCATGCGGCGGCGAGTGCAGCGATCGGTCGCGGCGCATAACAGTGCCTACATACGCCTATGGGGTTTAGAAGTCTGCAGAGCCGCCCAACCGCCGGCATAAGTGACGCTGTATTTTGTGTACATCGGGTGAGCTTGAGGTACAAGTTGTCACCCTGGACCTGGAAGATAAGAATTCGCACCCTTGATAGACGAGTCTTTTTGGTCATGGACGTAAATTCGTCGAAGCAATGGAGATCCGACCAGACAGGACATAGGATAGATCGTGGCATATTCGTGTCTGAACAGGCAGTTGAGCAGAAGAGTGCTGCCCAGGCTACAGAAGGCTGTCCAATGCCCAGGATTGTGCCTTGGTATGGTAGGTGGTGGCGAAATCGCAACAGAAATGATGAGTGCGCCGACTTCTCGACGTATGATCGGCAGGTATGACGTCCCCCATGAAACATTCTGCATGAATAATGATCGAGGTTCGAGGTTTTGAGAGTTGTGAGAAAACATTAACAATAGTGACGCACTTAAGACTATTCAGTCGTCCAGTTATGCGGGAGGTAGGTTCCCTGATATATTGCTAATGGACTCTGAGCTGGCTGGTGACAAAAACGTAGCAACGGCGCAGCACGTCGAGGAGGTGAGAGCTCTAGACCCCAAGAAACACACTGGGGTATTCTCATCACAGGATAAACTTCTCAACATCTTGACACACCGTGAGGGAAGCCGATTCGCACGGATATGGAGCCATCAAGCCACATAAATGGATTAGCCTTGGAGATAGTAATTTAGTTTCGTTCGCGATAACTAGCGCAGTTGTAGTCGGATTCAGCAAGCCCAAAAGCTTGTCAGGAACACCAATGATCGTCGCCGATGACGAGTTTCTCGTTGCACGTGATCGTGTCAGGCCTGGGTTCCAGCGCTTATTGACGATCGAGAGCTCAGCCACCACCTCGCCTGAAAGTCTAACTCTTGCATCTCTATATAGCTCCTCACTTGTTCTCGTAATTATAATCTGCTATAAAATATTTAATTCTAGTCTCTGCTTTATCTAATTTCTTAATTGGAGCTTGACTGAGCAGGTCCAACCAAGCTGGTATGACAACGCCGCTCAATCTGCTCTCGTACCAACGAACTATCCTATCAGAATGCCTGGACCCTGCTAGCTCTGATCTCGTTATTTTGGCTCGCGGTCTTGGTCTTCGTAAACTAGTATGCTCTCTCCTGCGGATTTACGACAACTCGAAAAGTCTAGTTTTGCTCATCAACTGTGACCCCGATGAGGACACCGCGATCGGCGAGCAACTGGGCGTCATGGGTGCTCGACATCCAGGACTTCGTATATTGGACTACGAGATGGGTAGCAAAGATAGGTGAGTACGCGAGTTTTTTTGGTCGCTACCCGGTTTGACCTGGATTCCAGAACTGAGCTTTACAATCGTGGCGGACTTGTCTCTGTGACTTCGCGTATATTGGTGGTTGACATGCTTAAGAAAGATATACCCACGGAAAAGATTACAGGCATTGTTGTTTTGCATGCTGAGAGGTGTGTCGTTAATGTCAGCTCGAGGAGGCTACTAAAAAGAACTGCCAGATGTTCGCCTTTGAGTCTCGAAGCTTTCATAATGAGGCTTTATAGAGATTCTAACACAGTACGATCTAGCTACATGTTGGTTCTCAATAACTTACACCTGTCTAGGATGGTTTCATCAAAGCGTTCTCAGATCAGCCAGAGCAATTTACGTTTGGGATGTCTCCCCTCAAGACCATCATGAAGGAACTACATTTACGAAAGGTGCACATATTTCCCCGGTGAGTTCGTTACAGCTTAATCGCCAGTGCTGTCCTGAAGCTGCAATCCTCTAGATTCCATGAAGACGTCAATGCTTCGCTTCAACGCAGAAGAGCCGATGTCATCGAAATATTTCCCCAGATAACACCGGCAATGGAAGAAATCCACATTTCTCTTGTTCAGTGCATGACCGCTACTCTTCAAGAGATCAAGAGAGCTAATAGTGCTGTGAGTTCATATCGTTGAAGCGTACTTTTATAGTCTAACTTGCTTTGCGTGTAGCTCGATCTAGACGACATCAACGTCGAGTCTGCCTACTTCCGTCATTTCGACGCTCTCGTCCGACGCTCTCTAGCTCCTGTCTGGCATCGAGTCCGCCCTGCCACGAAACAACTTGTCAACGATCTTGGAACACTTCGCTCACTCCTCGTCTCCCTCCTCTCATACGACTGTGTCGCGCTCCACGCCTACCTCGAAACCATCGTCGCTGCCAACTCGGAAAAGAGCAAGACTGGCGCCGGGGGTGTAAAACGGGCAAACCAAAGCCCGTGGCTTTATACAGATGCGGCAAATGTGCTGCTAACGAGCGCGCGAAGACGATGCTATGTAAACGTTGCCCCTGAACATCAGGCGAGGGCGAGAGCTGGTGCGCAGATGGATGAGGAGTGGGCTTTGTTGGACGAGATGGAAGGGCGGGGCGGCTCGACTCGAGCAAAGGAAAAAGGAGGGAGACCGAAATGGTTGCCGCATAATATGGAACCCGTGCTGGAGGAGCTGCCAAAGTGGGGAGTTCTAGCAGATGTGTTGAAGGAGATCGATGAGATGATCATATCTAATTCGATGCAGCATTGTAAGTCCGCCTCCTTCGATACACTTCTGTATGAGCCCGAGCTTACAAATGATCAGCACCCGGAACGAATACTACACTCGTGATGGTCTCCGACAACCGTTCTGCTACACTCATACGCGAATACCTCACCAGCATGCATACCTATCCAGACGCTCCCGGTCGCGCGATGCTTGAGAACAGGCTCAAAGGATACGTATTCTGGAAGCGTGAACTTGCCGAGTCAAAACCCAACGCCAAGCAACCTGAGACGAACACAAACTCGAACCCGGTGTCAGAAGCGATGAAGAAAAAGGACGCGGCACGTGCAGAGATGGCGAGTCGAAGACGCCGTGTACGAGGTGGTGGAACCACGGGCGCCACGGTGGGTCGGAATGTAAAGGCTGAGGATGATGGAGCGGTTCCAGGGCAGGGTGTGATTGCCGCCGAGGCGGACGACATTGCTGAATTGTGAGTGAACAAATTTTTGTGCTTTTTGTTGTAGCTCAATCCTCTATTTGGTAGTTTGGCAACGCAGCGAAGCCTTGATTCGGCCGGGTCGATGCTCACGAATGCCCAAGCACTTGAAGTACTGCTTGCTGCAGAGCCAGAGCACGTACAAGATGAAGAGGACTATGGCCTATTAGAGGACGAGCAAGTTGTGCTTGTTAGGACGTACGGCGATGATGGAGATGACCAGCTACTTGCGGAAGTTCGGCCACGGTATATTGTAATGATGGAACCCAACATGGACTTCGTACGTCGTATCGAGGTAAGTTTTTTCTTGCTGGAAGAAAAATGTAAAGCTAAAGAGTAGGAGTAGGTATATCGTAGCTCAAGTCCAGGGCTGGCGGTCCGAGTCTATTTTATGACTTACAGTAAAACTGTGGAGGAGCATAAATTCTTGGCTGGACAACGACGGGAAAAGAACGCATTCGAGTCGCTTATCAAGGAGAAAGGAGTACG
>WSLO01000368.1:0-12863 GCA_019677385.1 Ceratobasidium sp. 392
AATCAGTCAATAGACGATCACGAGCTGAGGCGCCGATTCTCGCAGTTTGGCGACGTAAAGCAGATTACCGCCGTTGATGGGCGGAGCGAGTGAGTCCATTCAAGCAGGTGGCAGTCTATCTAGTCTAACCGCAACCCATAGTCAAAGGCTTCTAGAAATGTATGATAGCCGGGTATGTTCAGTACAGACAATCACTTCGCAGATATCTAACATAGGCTACAGGCGATGGAAACAGCACACGATCACCTCCAGGGACAGCCGCTACAAGACGGTGTAATGTACATTGAGTTCGCATGGGATGTGCCAGAAACCCCCCTTCCTCCTGGTCCAGTCCCAGGTTCAAAGTGTGTCGTAATCCTCTATATATGAACGCCGTTGTCATACTGACCCGAAAATTAGGCGCCAGCTCGAAGAACGCGAGCACGGTCGTGATTCTGACCATCCACCCCGCGCCCGTGGTCGCGGCAGAGGTCGGGGTGGGCACCGCGGAGATTACGATGATCGAGATCGGGAGAGAGACCGTTCTTGGGATCGTGACCGCCGACGCTCCCGTAGTCCTCGTGGCCGTGATAGGGATGACTATGGACCAAGGCGTGGAAGCAGGTTCGATTACGACGAGGGTCGCGGTGGAAGAGGAAGCTATGCGTCACCGCCTAGAGACAACGACTACCATGGTGGAAGTGGTGGATATGGACCACCCAACTCGGGCTCGGTTGCACTCCCTGTGGGTGCACACATCCTCATGTCAAATTGGTTACAAGTCTAACGAACCCACTGGAAAATTAGCCCGCAGATGACCGCATGGAACAAGCAAAGAAAGTTCAGCAACTGCTCGCTGCTCTCAAACAACCCCAGGCAACTCCAACTCCGCCTCCCATGCCGCCGCCAACGGCGAACGTGCCTCCTCCAAGCACGTATGCGTATCCTCCTCCTCCCCAGATGCCTCCTTTCCCGCCAACGGGATATCCAGCTCCCCCGCCTGGCTATCCGCCATACCCTCCGCCCTCGGCACCTCCCGCGCCTCCTGCACCTGCAGCTCAACCGACGCCAAGCCAATCCGCAACGCTCGCAAGCCTTCCACCCAGCGTGTTGGCTCTCCTGCAACAAGCTTCTACTGCGGCCGCAAGCCCTCCCCCTTCAGCGCAGCAGCCCCCGAACATGTATGGATATGGCGGATATTCTGCTCCACCGCCACAGCAGCAGCCACCGCCTCCGCCTCCGTTTCAGCAGCCTCCTCAACAACAGCCTCCCCCACCAGCTAATGCTCAGACTCCTCAAGCTATGCAACAATTGATGGCGCTTCTGGTATGTGTTCTTGTGCTTATGTCGGACCCGGTACTAACGATGATTGTAGTCTGCACACGGCAAACGAACATAACCTGCTTCGACTTCTAAGGTATAGATAAATCCGTTAATCCTTCGCGAACACTACGATGGTAGATACGGCTCTGGATATTCGGTTTCGATGTAGATATTTTTGTGCTCACGTATCCAACCCTATTTCAGTTAAGAAGTATACACTATTTTTTCTCATATCCCCAACCCTTTGCGTGAGCCACCGCCCGGGCAAATTCAATTTGCAACATTCAGTGACACCCAAAAGCACTATTGCCTCAATAAATAGGAGTAGGATAGGATTTTCGGGTTATTGAACCATACTAGCAATACATTACACCAAACCTTGTGTATATGTGCGCACGGATATCCGTGTTCTAGGTATATACTAAATCGCTCAAACTTTCCTCCAGCGTTTCCCACCCCATCCAACTAGCTTCCCGAATATCTCATCTCGGTTCGGGATAAACCTAAACACTACCTCGTGCTCTAGCCCGTCATCATCCTTGTGACGAATTCTCAGACCACCTAGATTGAAATTTTGCTCAACATCAAACAGACTAGCTCAAACTTTAACACTGACTGGTATGGTGAGTTTTCTTGACGCCTTGAATATGCTCAAGCGGGATCACCCGACGAGGGGTACTGGCCAGGAGAGGCGTGAATGTGATTGCCAAAGAGTTGAGAGTCAGGGAGCCTGGCGTTGCTTTGTGATTTGCTGGCACGGCTATAACAAAAAGCGCTCAGCGACACAAAAAGGATGGCTAAGTAGTCGAACTCACTTTGTGGGGCACCAATGCCATGCAGCGACTCCTCGGAATCATCCTAGTCAATATTGTGAGTGCAGAGAACGTGTACGTACTACGCATACACCTACCTTCTTGCCCAACAGATCCACCTTGCCCTCCTCCCAATGGTGCTTCAATCGATCTATTGGTCCCATGTTTGGCTTCGCATCCAGCTCAGCTGCCATCTGTTCGGTCGTCACAGTTATTTCCTCTCCCTGCGCAGCAGCCCGTTCCTCTGCTACAATAGCCTCCTTCTCGTTCGCCTCTCTACGTATATCCTCCACGTCTTGTGTGTGCCCAGACTCGGCCGCCCAAGTGCCCCTCTCGCGTGTTATATCTCCTTCGCCAGCAGTAGCAGGGTTTAGGTTCGCGACGTACCGACGGGCTCGGCCGTGTTGGCGCCTAGTTCGACGGGAAACTGGGATGACACTTTCGCCATGAGCAACGCGTGCGCTGATGAGGCTCATCGCGTATTCAGAGTCGGATGGGATGTCGGCGAGAGGTGGAGGAAGGCTAAAACACAAGTTAAAACGTGTTTACGGGATCTAGCTAAGGCAACATACCGTTTAAACGCCTCAGACGGCATGGCCAGAATAACAGGCACACCGAACCAGTAGAAGAACCCAATTGCTGCATAAGATAATTTGGCAAGGATTTGGGCTGGAGTGAGGGCCACGAATAGAGTGAGAAGGGTGAGAACTATGGCATAGATGCGAGATGACTGTTCGCGGCGCCAGATAAATAAGCTGTCAGAGGTTGAGTTGATCAATGTCGGTAAGGGAACTAGACAACAAGGATACTTACTTTCGAACTCGTTCGTGAAAGTCTGCAAAATCCTCCATCGCTTTGAGAGTTGAGCTCCTCCAGTCATCTTTCTCGTTTGCGTGGTCAACCTCCTCATCATCCACATCTGCGCCGACTTGCGGGGCTACAGCGTTAGCAGCCTGCTTCGCCTTTTCTTTCCCTTTCTTCCCCTTGCCCTTGGTTATGAGCTTTGTGAGCTTGAATAGATCCCTAAACCCCATGTCACCTCCGCCCTGACCAATGCCTGGCGTCGAGCCCGTGCCAAGAAAACTAGCGGCCGCTCCGTGACCTTCCATTGCATCACCCAGCTCGTCCGCCTCTTCCGCGATTCTTCTTCGTTTCCTCAGCTCGCTCAAGGTCGGATTCCGCATAATGCCCCGGCGCAGCAACGAAAACAATATCTTGCCCAGGAGCGCAGGAAGCAGCATATTGAACCACCAAAATATCCACCAGACCGCGCATACACGTGCACTACGGTGCCAATTAGACCATGCCGCCAATGCCATAAGATCCGCGATGAACGGTGCGTAAAACGGATAGGTCGAGAAATACATTCGCTGTCCAGCGAGGCGTGCTGCTCCAAGTCTGAACTTCGAGGGAGGGGCGATAGGTGTTGAAGGGAGCCTGGACATAAGGAATGCGGCGACGCGAGCAGAAAGATAGCGTGGAGGTTTGTGCGTAGATTTTGGTGGTTCTGGAACTGTCGCCTCGCCTTTAGAAGCTTTGGAAACCTCAGGAGCATCGTTTGGGTTAAGGTACGTCCAAGGTTCGTCGATATCAGTCTCTGTGTCTGAATCATCATCATCTTCAATAGGAACAATCCTAATGCCCCCGGGCCTGCCATCCTCGAGCTTCGAACGTATAATCCTAACTTTCTTGATCTTTTCATTTTGGGCAGATGGAGCCAGAGTGATTTCGTTCACATGCTACCAAGGGAAGTTAGCCAGTGTGTACTCAAGGCCTAAAACGAGCTCTTACTGTTGCAAACACGGTCAAAAACCGCTCTACCTCCTCATCGTCATATATCCTCCGAAGCTGGGTATCACTCAAGGCGCCTTCGTCTTCATCTTCTTCGTCTTCAGTCTTTTCGGCTATACGCGCGCTCGCGAGTTCAGCCTTTGCATCAAGCAGGTTCACGCTAGTTTGGGATGTCGTTGCGTCTGCAGGTAATAGAGGATATTCCTCGAGAGCTGTAACTTTCTGCGACGGCGACAGGGCTTCCTGAGGATGGGCAGACACTATAGACATATCAGAGTCTAGAAAAACTTCCGTTAAACCAGAGTTATCCCTATTTGTGTTGGACTCTTACCACTCCCTATAGTAGCGTAGTCTCGCGCGACTGGAGACTCGTATGGTTTACTTTCGAGTTCATTGCGTTCGCCTCCGCCCTTGTCTCGCCTGAGAGCGTCTTTGATTGGGGACAGGATATTGGAGGTCGGCATATTGCGATAAGGGTAAACCGAACTGCTGAAAAAATAACCGCAGTTATATATGAGCTTTACCAGGTGGCGCGTCATGCTAGGGTCACGCGTGACGTCATGACCGCCCGCGTCCTTGATATGAAAGCCCCTATGTCTTATCAAGGCTAAGATCGAAGGCAGTTGGGTCAGTCCTTAGCATACGTCATACACTTATCAGTGGGATGGCGATGTGGATCGATGCGAGCGGTGAAACCCCACGTTGCGAAGCTTAAGCGCCGGGGACGGCCACGCATATAATCTAATAAAACTATGTTTTTTACGTGAAATGGCGTCAGATTTGACAAGCAAATTTCCCCGGATTATTCCACCTTACATGCCGTACTGTAAGCACTAAGAATCCTCGTTGATCGTGAATGAACTACCATAAACATTACAGTACCCTCTGCCTGAATCGCATTGTCCCCTTTATTCAAATATCATCAACGCTCGGCCTTTTCCGTCCCCACCATCGATTAGTCGTCCCCAATCCGAGTCTCTCGGCTTCGATACGAGCCCCAGTGATTCGTGCACCTCCCGAAGAAACAAGGAACATTAGAATGCCGGCAAGATCTCGTGCAGAGTCGACACGTTCTATCCATATCGGTTAGCCTAGCTAATTCGCCGGAGCAAGAGACGCATACTTGTTAGGTTGAAAGCTTCTGATTCAAGAGCGGTCCCGGCTGAATTCGATGTTTGAGCTATCTCGATGTCCGGGAGGATCGCATTTACGCTGCAGGTTGCCCAAGGTGCTCATTTTAGACTAGGCTCTCACTCGGTTGAGGAAAGAGCTGCCTGCGTTACTGGCCTACCTAATAAACTTGGAAGCAAGCGAGTCGGAAAGAACTGTGGTGAGGTGGCTGACGGCTGATTTATTGGTGTCGTCTGTTCTTTACATGAGGAAGGCGTTCCGGTAGAAGAGAAGACACGAGACACTTACAGCTCAAGTTCAACTGCTCCTCGCTAGAATCTTCAGTGTCTTCTACGACCACGACTGGTACGTTGACTATGCGCCCAGGATCCGACGCTGTTGCATCTTTGGCCAACCGACCAGTAAGACACCCAGTCACTATTACATGTAATTGTCGTTAGGTTACGAACCATGCGAGTAGCGATACTTGCCGTATAGAAGACTTTTCACATGTGACGCCATGGCTTGATCCCAGCCTTCATCTCTGCGTACGCGGGTGAACATCCAAAAATCATAGCAGAGTCTGAAGGGACCGTACGGAAACTCCTCCCAGTTACCGCCCCATGTTGCTCCACTGTTGTTGACGAGGATATGCAGGTTAGACTCCAGCTCCTTGAATGAGTTGCATAGCGAAATACATCCCGCTTTCGACTGTTAAGCGTCAACCGCTCATGTGTTAACGGTGCCGAAGGCCTAATCCAAGCATCAAGGCTTACACTCAAATCAGAGACGAGGTATTCGCATTGTCCCTTCGCGTCGAGTGACTCTTTCACCTAAACGATACGTTTCAGCCAATGTCTCAATTGCATAATAGTGACAACCTATTGTTAACTCACCGCTAGGATGCTTGCCTCTGAATCACATACCACATAAACTTTTGCTCCATTCTGCAATAGCGCAGTCGCAATTGCTATGCCCGCTCTGGAGCCTCCGTCTGTGACAAGTGCTATTTTACTTCGGACATCAAAGAGGCTCGCAAGTGAAAGATCTAAAGCGCTAGGTTTTGAGCTCATAGTGTGGACACCTAGGGTCGAGAGAAAAAGTAGTGTAAGACAAACGATATCTTAAAGATATGCCCAATACTTATGAAGAATGGGGATGGGGCTTAATAATATGTGCGCACCCGAGCCAGGGGAGGTAGATTTAAAAGCATAGCGGGGAATCGGTAGATCCTCTTAAAAACTGGTAGTAGAAAACAGGGGGACCAATCGAGTTAGGAGTAACCGTACAATGTTTTTAAAAAGAAAACTCCGCCCTAGTCTGCACAACAGGTGATGCGGAGAAGTGAAATGTCTCGGTTGGGCAGGCGTGCCGAGTTCCGAATCACGTCCCCATTGGCGCCATCATCGATATACATGAACAACCCCACAGAAGCATGGCTTGACGATATTAGACCGTCTCTCTGGGACATTATGCGCGAGGAACATGCGAGGCTACCTCCATTGTCCAACGTTTATCCTTAGAAATACAGGAGAACAGCCGGATGAGGTTAAGCGTAGATACTCCGGTGATCAAACGCGCCTCTCAAATACAACCGCCAAGTGTCCCGGAGACACGAATCCGAGAGAATCTATGGGATTTTCGGAGCCATACGTCAGTTTGGAAGAATTAGAAGAACTAGAACGTGTCAAGACAGTTTTCAATAGGGGATATGTGCAGGTGGGCTCTCAACTGAGACGGTAGCCTACTAAAAGCAGTATAGAAGATATTTCCAGGTACACATAGCTTATTGACTTCTCCTATAGGTACCTGAAGTAAATTCGACCGGATACAGCAGCAAACTGTCTAAGCATAACTAGCCACGGGATGATTCAAGTGGCTATGGTAAGCGCCAAGTCCATAATCATGTGACGGCCCGAGATATGACTGAGACGATCCTTGGCTTGATGAGCGCAAAGACCAAACCAGAACCCACACCCCGTTATATGTCTACACGACCACAAGCCGCTAATAAACGTACGGAAAGCTTGAACCATCTGCTCAATTTTACGCTCCCACCCCGCTCTCAGCCACTTCTCCAACATGTTCCCCGTCGGAGTCGCAAGCCAAATAACGTATATTATAATCCTGAAAGTAAGCCCGATGTTGCCCAAGTGGTACACAAGCTAAACATACAATATAGAATTCGTAAACGCACAGTACAGGTTTGTAATGAAACCTACTGGGGACTACACCGTCCATTTTGCGGACCCTGATATGTGAGTACCGCTTTATCGCATCGCTCTGCCACATGCTTATGGTGACTCAGATTCTTCCAGTGGGAGGACATTTTGCAGGTGCTTATCCCTCGCTCATCGGCGTTTGCGTCCGCTGGGACAGATGCAGAAGGCGTTACAACCTGTCCAATATGTCTCTCCCCACCAACCGCACCCAGAATGACCAAATGTGGACACGTGCGTTATACCTATTCGCTCATGTTTTTATTCGACTCAATTGGTATTACTCTGGCATTCGCACGCGTTGTTAGGTCTATTGTTTCCCGTGTATCCTGCACTACCTCACTTTGGGCGACAACACCAAATGGAACCGTTGTCCAATCTGCTTCGACTCGGTCAGCGAGAGGCAGCTCAAGTGTGTACGATGGGTTGACTTGGTAGAGACACATTCCGCGTCGGCGCAACAGGATTCGGCTCCACTAGACACATCTTCCGGTTCAGACGCTCCATCATCACAACGGACGATCCATATGCGCCTCATGTTTCGACCCCAACTCACTACTCTTGCTCTTCCGCGCTCCGCGACATGGCCGTCCCCGGCTATACCGACTCACCAGGCGCCATGGCATTTTGCTCCCGATGCAGCAGCATTCGCCCGGTTCGTGCTCGCTACACCGGATATGATCATCAAACAGCTTGAAGAAGAACTTGTAGCGCTCGAGGTCGAGCGAGTGACGCTTGAATCATACGACACTGGTTCTACTACCGCAAACGTGATCGGAGCCAAGGCGGCAGTCAAACAATCGAGCGAGAGTATCGCCGTAGTGTTTGTCCGTGCCGCAGAGGAGCGGGTGAAGCTTCAAATTGAGAAGGCGCGTGCGGTGGATACGGAATGGTTACAAGGTACAGTCAAGCGAGTTGAACGGGAAATCGCTGCTGCCGAACGCACCGGCGCCCGATCTCAACAACTTGCCGCGGCCCACGACAACGATCCACGAGATCCTACAGCGAATCAAGAGGCACCGGCTCCTACCCCAGCCTCGGCTCCGACACCAAGCAACAAACCCAGGCGCCGAAACGTGAATCCCCCATCCCGAGATTCTACACCACCTACCTATCACTTCTATCAATCAAGTACCGGCCAGCCCATATTCCTTCATCCCCTTGATATCCGGATTCTTCTCGCCCGATTCCATACCTATGACGCATTCCCCCCTGAGCTCACACTTCCGGTAGAGGCACTCGACGTCGGCTCGGTCAATCACGATCTGCGAAAGCGGTGCAAATATCTCGGGCATCTACCCGAGGGCGGGGAGGTGGTATTCGCTCAAGTTAATGTTAGAGGTGTTGTAGGTGAAGACGCATGGCGTGAGGGTGGTTGGGAGGGCCTGGTTGAAAGAAGGCGAAGGGAGCGAGAGGGACGGACGAAGAGAGAGGAAAGAGATAGGGTTAGGGCGGAGGAGAAAGAACGGGAACGAGTTCGAGTGCTTGGTGCCTTTGGACCTCCCAGAGAAGGACGAGGCGGAGGTGCTGCTGGCATCGGAGAGGATGTCCCGGATCCCGAGTTTTTCGCCCCACAACCACCGCCGCCGCTACCTGAATCTGAACAGGAAACAGCGATACAGCCGCCAGCTCAACCTGCCGCCTGGGGAGATCGCTCGTTCGCATCCGCACTCCACTCGGCCCCAAGCGCGCGCCGCCAGGCGCCCGCAGCACGCGATGAGGACGCTTGGGAGGTAGATATGGCGTGGCATGACCTTGAGGAACAACATGCCCGTAATGGAGCTGCGGGTGGTGGCGCTAAGAAGGGTAGGAAGAAATTGGTGTTGATGGGAGGTGGGCCAGGAAGGAGACGTTAGATATTACTGAATACGGACATTGGTTTGTCCGGTCGAGACCAATATATCGCGACTGTGTTTCTATTGGCTACTGAATCAAGAATTGGTGTACTATACAATTTCAGACGAATATAGCTGTCCAATGAAAAGGAGAAAGACAGAGTGATAAAATTAAACGAATAAAGATAGATGACAAGAGGGGAGAACAAGAAGAACGCAAAGAGAATGATATGCGAGTTAGGTATATGCTATTCACTTTCATCATTTCATTCAAGAGAGATTCGATAATTCCGCGCAAAATGCTAAATCTAAGGCATATGATGACAACCAGAGGCGAAAACCACGGCGTATAGTACAAAAGAAGATATAGAAAGAATGTACATACATGCAACTGCACCAAGTTACCAGGGAAAAGCAAACCAGGAGAGTTGAACAGACGTCCGAGGCGGCAACGCCCACAGGCAGCATACATGTCCTAGACAACGACTGGCTGCTCGTCGCGCGAGCCGACGAACATGTTTGCAAGGTTCCAGTCAAGGGCTTGACAAAGTGCGCGCTCACATGCGCCTACTTCGACGGGAGAGAGCCCGCAGACACGAGCCCATGCACGGTTGTTGGGAGCATGGTCATGCAAAAGCTTGGTCGAGAGCATGAGGGCGGCGAGCAACAAGCGGCGCGGATCCAACAGTGGGGAGTCTTCACCCCTGTTCCCTTCGCTTCCTTGTCCATCTTCCTCGCCCTGTCTGGGACCAGACTTAAAGCGGCGATCGAGGATGTTCCCGACAGGAGTGCGGGCCTGTGCAAGATAGTGCAATGCGAGCTGAACGACGGAGGCTGAAGAGCGAGATCTGCGCAGCAACTCGACGAGAAACCAGCGCAAATTGTTCTTGTCCCCCAGCGTCGGGGCAGGAGTGAGCTTAGTGTGCATTGGAACCGATTGCGTACGCTTGACGGACTTGGTCGCTGCGGCTGCGGAAACAATCGAGGCGGTGCCTGTGCCATTGGGAAAGAATCGACCAGAGTCACCCGCTTGGTGCGTATATGCAATGTCAGGATCGATCGCAGGCGAGAACGGGTTGGGAGTGGCAAGGCGCGAGCAGGGCGTCGAATTAACGCTCGAGACGGCTGAACCGCTGATAGACGGTGGGCTCTGCTCATAATAGTCGACAGAGGCGCGAGGCTTCAGTAAGCCGGGGACTTGAAGCGTTACCGAAGGCAGGGGCTGGACTTCAGTGTGGTAGGAGCTGGTTTCACTGTAGTCGTCGATGTATATGCGGTGCAAAGCAGCAATTGTCAGATCTAACAAGACGTCAGAAAGAAGAAATAGAATTGTACTTGTTTGTACACACCAAGCAGGACGTCCGACTTGGTGTTCGTATTGAAGATATTCGCCTTGGGCTCAGGCTGAGACTCCGGCTGAGTTTCGGGCTCTGGGTAGTATCCCTGGCTTTCCAAAGGAGTAGCAGGCGTACCTGGAATCCCCTCCGGCTGAATTCCTTCGGCCTGAATGGAGATGCCAGGGGCAGGACTATGGACGAGCAGAGCGGAAGGGTGAATCTCTGAGCCAACGGACAGGATAGTAGGAAGAGACTGAAAAGCCGACAGTTTCGGGAGAGGGGAAACGCTCGGGGTAAGCTGGGCGGTGATTTTGCGGATGGCAGCACGTTCGATAGCGTTTTGGCGCCAAGAATGGCTGACAACGAGATCTCGGGTGGTAGGAGTGGTACGACGGCGAGGGAGAGGAACGCAATGGAAGCTATGGGTGCGGGGTTTGTGCGCGAGAGGATCGACAGGATGAAGGACTGAGACCATATTGGGGAAATAAGTAGTAATGTAAACGATTTTAGACGCGGAAAAGGCCAGTTAGGTTAGGTGGGTTTGTCGGTAGTTGTGGTTTAAACAAGCAAATAAACAATCGAGGGACCAGGGACTATCTAGTATGCGGGGGCCATGGCGAAATCTGAGGAGTGAGTGTTGATGGGGGCGAAGAGCATTATATGTCTTCGGAAGGCCGAGTGGCGGTTAACTGAATCAGAAGAGGCAGTTTAGATCACGATGCAACGAGTCAGCTCCAAGGTTTGCGCAAACGACTCACATCAATGACCTAAACCGGTGTGGTGTGTCTCGATGCGAAACAAACCAGGCAGGCGAGGCGATGCAAAGAGGCGGGCCGACAGCTGGCACTGGGTCAGCGGGGGTTCGTTCCCCGGCAAGGGGGGTTCATATGCACACAGCAGCGCTCAGAGTCATGTTTACCCAGGTGATCGGACCTAGTTCGCCCGTTCTACACTGACTCGCCCAACAGCAAGGATATCGCGTGATGTTGAGTACAAGGGACAAACATGTCAAAACAAGCCGAGTCATTCAGCGGCTCCGCACCGCCCCATTCATCAACGCATATATTTGCCTCTTTCCGCCGGTTGCTACCCTTTCTTTCTTTCGCTGCGGGAAGGATATTCATATATTGTGATTGGCGGTCCCACGTACGTTGTCTGAAGAGACCGCTCAGTGCACATCGCCATTCAAGCAACATCCGCGCATGCATAGACCAATGGAATGTTCAGGCAGTGCCTCTGTCGATCCTAGATGAGCGGCGTGACACACATGGCGAGATAAGGTGCCGACAAGAAGGCGTCTATGATATAACTGATCACACAGCAGCGGAAGAACCATATTTGTTAGAAGATAACGCAACCTGAATTCGTGTGATACTATTGCGTATACCTGTTGTGAAAGATGGTCGCTCTGGGATACCAGTATGAAAAGATAAGTGCGTCGGCCGTTTCTGTTGTACAAGGGTACCAGGACAAAGACAACATAAAATACCTGCAAAACACATACCGTTGCTTGCCCGTAGAGAGTACCAATAGCCGACCCGCAGCTATACTATACTACGTCGTTACTGCGGTGTTATGTTCGAAACCTTTTTGATGTTGAAGATACGCCACACCAATTGAGGACATAAGTTATAGCCACTCAGCAAGGCAGAGTAAGATAGGAACACACCTCAAGCGCTCAAATAGCTAAATAAGGGCATCCGATGTTCCTGTTTACGTGCAACAACGCATTGGAGCTGAGCTCTAAATCCCGGTGACTATATGCTTGAGTAAACTGTGCGAATCATTATGCGATATTTAGGACAGCCGATATTCATCGTATATTAGTTAGGGGCTCGCTAATAGAGTACCAACAACTTACCAGACATACGTGCGTCTCAGCCTCCATAACAAGCTGTTTCTGAGCGTCGTCTTACCTGAGCTCGGCGAATAGTTACCCAGTACTCCCAGTGTGAAAAGTCTCCAACAACTGCCAATCAACCTGTTCACTATTGTCTTGATACTCCGCAACGCGAGAAGCAAGGAGTAGTGTGAATCATAACGCGCCAAACATCTTTCTCCTATTCTCCATATTACGTATCCGATACTCAATCGGTATCACACAATACGGCCCACTAGCCAGAACAAAGAGAAAAGACTGACACTTGAAACTATTAAGGTGTGAATACCCGAACGAGCTAGGGTACTTAGCGTCATATAACTAATGGTTATGGACTTACCGAGCGGGGAACATGGCCAACGGCAGGCACCGGCCAAGCGTGGATGATGAAAGGGTCGGCCCGCCCCAGCATGAGGTCAGAGCGTGTGTGGTCTTCGATGATGCGCCGCCAGGGCGTACGTGTGAAGAGCAGCAAGTCAGATCGTTTGGGATTGGACAGGATGTACGTGCCTCTAACAAACCTTTCATTTACTTATTCAAGAAAGCTCCTCTTGGGATGCGCAACGGCTAGGGGGCCA
>WSLO01000369.1:0-18155 GCA_019677385.1 Ceratobasidium sp. 392
TTGCCAGTCAGCGCTTGTGGCTCACACCCAACCACCACAGCCCAGCCGAGCTCAGATCCGTCTCAGGTCCGTCTCGATGCCTCTCACTGTACGCAAGCTAGTACCTAGCTCGGTACCTCGCACATTACGTCCCCGTGAACCGATTGCTTCGCCAGCTGTCGCTTGGAACAAACTGTTCCTAGAGGTCGTCGCGCTTGACCCGGGGGATCGACAGGGTGTCTCTCTTGGTTCTAGACCAGTATAATCAATGTCTATCGTACTCTTGTCCCCAACAAGCGTTTTGTCGCTTCCTGTTTTGCCTTAAACTGTTCAGTATAGCCGTTTATCCGCTCTACGAAGGACAACGCTGAAGCCACTGCGAAGTTTACAAACCGAAGGACCTTGAGGCTCGCACGGAACTACGCTGTCCGCCGTAGCGCCATTGACACAATTGTGATGCGAACTGACGACACTGCGCTGACGCTATCGAAACGCCGGCAGCGACATGCTTGCGTCAGGTCGCTTGCCGTCTTGTCTATCTGCTGTCGGATGGGTCGAGGCTCGTAATTGTACTGCTGGCTACATTCGGCAGCGCCATTAATTCATTAGTGCATAAACTGTATAAAACGGCCGCGACGACGGTCCCAGATTGGCATGGCTTGCCTTCATCACTCCAGTTAACATGCGTCCTTCTGCGTTCGCTCCTCTCGCTCTCCTCGCCTCCTCCGCCTTCTGGGGGTCCGTCGGCGCAGCCCAGACCGTTCTGGACACCGACCAGCTGCTCGTCAAGACCACCTCGGGCAACCTCGTCGGCAGGTATAATGCGACGGGAGTACGAGCGTTCCTTGGAGTCCGATACGCGTTTCCCCCGACCGGTGCTCGCCGATTCGCCGCGCCAGTACCGTTCGACGTCACGCCAGACAGCATGTGGGACGCGACGTCGTTCGGGTACACCTGCCCCGGGCAGTACTACCCCGGAGCTACGATCTACACGGAGCTGCCGTTCTTGCCGTTCAGCCAACAGAACGAGGACTGCCTGACGCTGAACGTGTGGGCGCCGACGAAGGAGAGAGTGGAAGCGAAAGGCGGCAAGCTGCCGATGATGGTGTTCATCCCTGGCGGTAAGCACATGCCCTTCAAGTATTGGCCTTACTAACACAACTCGGGTAGGATACTTCACACAAGGAGGCTCAGCCGTCGGCGCAACCGACGCGACCAACCTCGTCGCCAACCATGACGTAAGTACCGACGACGATCGCACGTTGTATCGCACTCACATACTAGACGCATAGGTCATCGTGATAACGATGAACTACCGCCTGTCCGTCTTCGGCTTCCCCAACTTCGGCACAGCTCGCAACGCCGGCTTGCTCGATCAACGTCTCGCACTCGAGTGGGCGCGCAACAACGCAGACAAGTTCGGCGGTGACCCCTCCCGCATCACGCTGTTCGGTCAGAGCGCAGGCGGCATCTCCGCCGACGCTCACATGTTCGCCATGTGGAACTCTACTCCTGGCGTCGTCCTGCACGACTCCGCCCCGATCGCGAGCGCGGTGGGCATCCTAAGTGGAGGAGTGTTCCTCGACATCTTCTCCACAGACAAACAACAAGTCCACTTCGGCCAGCTCGGTGCCGCCGTCGGATGTCCCACCACGCCTGCCAAGACTCTGCTCGAGTGTATGCGCTCGGTACCGGTGGCCACTCTTCTGAACGAGATCGTGGCGAACGGAACCGCGCGAGGCTGGAACTTTGCTCCGGTACCTGATGGACGACTGGTGTTCTCGAACTACACGGAGCGGATGCTGAGCGGGAAGATGAGCAAGGTGCCGACGCTGATCTCGTCGCTGGAGAACGAAGCGACGGGGCTGGTGCCGTTTGACCCGAGAGGGATCAACCAAACGCTCGCCGACCAGATCTTAGTCAACACGTTCGTATGCCCGACCTCCAAGAGCGCGGGGTAAGTGTGTCTTGCGTCGGGATACTGAGTTAAGCTGACCCGTCTTTCGACCAGCCTTCGCTCTCAGGTCAACGTCCCCACCTACCGCGTCCGGTACGGCGGCAACTTCACAAACATCTCGCCCTACCCCTTCCTCGGCACCTACCACGGCGCAGAGCTCCCCATGCTGTTCGGAGGCGCGGCGCCACAGTTTGGCGGACGCAGCGCGACAAGCGACGAGGTGGAGACAGCCAAGCTAATGCAGTCATACCTGGTGGCGTTCGCGAGCGATCCGCTGAACGGGCTGAGCAAGATGGGGTGGCCGCTGTACAAGCCCGGGAACGACAGCATCGTGGTGGTGTCTCCGGCTGCTACCCCGAAGCTGAAAACAGCGGTGGTGGCGTCGCCTCCTGTGATGCTTGACTCGAGCATACGGTATGATGCACCGTGCAAAGCCTGAATTAATTGCCTTATATCATTATTAACATGAAACGAAAAATATACATTCTGCTTGATTCAAATGCCTGCATGGCTTAAATCGATATGCGTTCAGGCCTGTACTATGGTACAAGTAACAAGAGTGTCTAAGCCAGGTCATCCGTCTCTTTTTCTTCCGAACTTGCTTGCAAGCCTTGCAAAGATGCGGTCACCAAACCAAGCACCATCTTGGTCCTCTTCTCTTTCTCCTTGATTGACCTCTTTAGATGACGTAACTCTCGTTTTAGAGCTCGGCATGAATCAACTGCTGCGTCGCGTTCAGTGATGGCCTCGTCACGCTCGTTCTGAAGTTGTTCCACCGTCGTCTTGGCGGTGCTGTCGTTGTGCTTGCCCGCTTTTCGGCTATGTTTTGGTTCGTTCCATACAGCTTCAGCTGCCTGTTGCGCCAGCTCTAAAGCAGAACCGGGTAGCTCTCCGACCTGAACCGACCGCTCGGAAAGATTGGAATTGTCGTTGGAGCCGCTACCGTACGGTGGGCAAGGCTGTTTATCTTGTCTTGGCCAGAAGTTAGCTGTCTCGTCAGAACCACGCTGCTTTTTGGCTCGTGGTTCTGTTTAAATCTTCGAATCAGTTTTTAGGTTAAGATATTCGCAGATTTTTACAATACCTTCGTAGGACAGACCATCCCTGTTCCGCTTTCCACATGTTCGGTAGTCGCTGTCTGTTTGCAGTTGTTTGGAACCACTGACCTCTGCGTGTGTCAAGCGGTTTCAGTCTATCGAACTCGTTCTGAAACAAAAACCTTGTACGCGCCTGGGCACAGTTTACTTGGTTTGTACGTACCAGTGGAGACGCCAGATGAAATAGAGGCTGCCGAGTTTACTTCAGCCCTTCGGATGAGTTCCACAGGACACTTTCCCATCCGAAATCCAATGACGTAGGCTGTTTTCCAGAAGTTGGTCTCCTCCAACTAGCGAAGGTGTTCGCTGAGACCCGAAATTGCGTCTTCAGCCCCGAATATAATATAGACATACTCTGCGTTAGACTTGGAATCTTGACAGCGGTAATGCTCAAATCTGAAGCAAGTTGTTGGTAAGTCGCCGCCGTTAATATCATCCAACGCAACCATAGCTACGCCACTTACATCGGTCCAAATTTCGAAAAGAAGGCGTAAAGATGGTCGTTACTTGGCAGTGGCTGAGGAGTTTGGGATATGCGAGCCCTTATCCTCAATGTTCGTGACCTAAAAGGATTTTCTGTAAATGTGTCTGTAGCGGGTGCCATGTATGGTTCGTAACCTCGTGTGGCGCTTTGGAACACCACACCATCGGTTTTTATAACCGGCTCGCTGCTCAATCGCACGTGCTTGGGACAAATATTACACTACCGCCACTCAGCCCCGGTGTAGACGTGCAGCCCCTCGTCAGGCTATGAGCATGTTGGCCTGCATCATAGAAACAACATCGTAGAACTAGTGCGTGCTACAGCGAGTTCATCGACAAAAAAATCCTCGGTTCTTGAACGGCAATCCATGCTATCAAGCGCGCTATACTATCTGAACCAAAGTTATCATACACTCATGCCCAGTATCTATTCGCTTCCTCAGAATCCTCGTGAAGTCTCTGCAGTAACGCAGCTGAAGGACGTAGTACTCCATCAGACTTTGTTTTCTTCTTGTTAAATAATTATTTTAAGCGTAAAAACTCTCAACCTTATTCTCGGCGCACCACGCCACAGAAAGGCTTCATTTCTTTCAGCCTCAAGTCACTTAAGCTCTGCCTGAACATCGTTGCCTTATGTTCTTTTAGTCTATATTGGTCGACCTGAGGCAACACTGCCAATCGTTGGGATAGCTGCAGAGCAGGTCGGCAGAAGGCAGGTACGATTCCGATGTAGTAGCTGTGTTGTGAGTGGCACGCTATGAAACACAACCTGAATATTAGTTAACCAGAACAATACGAACATTATATTGAATTAACAGAAGAACTAAAAATGAATAAAATCCCAGTTTAAGTACGAATCTTGGATATTTTTCTCCCCCTTATAACACTTGACGTTGGAAACTAGCTGGGACAACTCATCCTCTACTGCTTTCGCCTCTAGATCCAGAAGTTGCTGTCCCGTGTGCAAGGTACATTTTTGCAGTCTCAGAACCTCTATGTTATGCGCGCCAAGCAGTATCTTGAATGTCCCAAAGTCCAATTTGCAGTTAACGAGAGAAAGCTCACGCAGGTCTGCGCATATATGGGCCGATTTACGGTTGTTACTGTCAGAGTCTAAGCATTCGTCCAAAAATGATTGGTCCCGGAGACATAGCTTGTGTATATGAGGAAAGTCTCCTAATACTTCAGGAAACCAAGGACTCGTAACAGCCAAGTAGCGAGCAGCGCTGAAGTGGCAAGTCGTAGCGTTTGATCGCTCAAAAAACGCTCGTACCTCCTCCGCCTCAGCAAATTCATTCATGTCTGTATTGGCGATGCTGAATGACATCTTGAGTGGCTGAAGACCAGGTGCTAGCAATCGCAGTATCAGAATCTAGTTGCGCTTCTAGATTTAAAATCTCAAGTTAACGGAGGCTGACTGGTGTTTTCGGAGCATCATCTTGATTGATCGTTGTGAAAGTAAGTCTGAGAGAGAGCACACGAAGTTGGGGACTGCTAGAAAATATTGCTGCGAGTTGCACTTCGGTGATACGACCGCCGCTCAGCTGGAGATGAGTAAGGCCATGATAGGCATGGCTCTCCCAACTAGGGAATAATCGGGTCAATCGTAACATGGCAATGGGTCGAAAAAAGTCTTCAAGTTTCTCTGGAGAAAGGTCATAGCTCCACCACACCGCGTTAGAGCCTCGAGTCGCTTTAATAAAGTTGTTGAATCCCGGAGGGACCACAAGAGTAAGCTCCTTGACGGTGCCAGGGGTGCCATTTGTAAGCCAGGAGCTCAAAACGGAATTTACTATGGTACTAGTGATGCCTGCTGGTACATCCAGTGAATATATTCGTTTTGCAACGATAGCTAGCCACTTGGCTAATCGATTGATGTCAGATTGTTTAGAGGGAATGGGCTCATGTATACGAATAGTCAATGGTGTCTTGATAGTGCGAGGGACAATTCGCGCAGCACGAGCATAGAATGTCCTTCGGTGCCGTCCCGATACAGCCAGATTAATGCGTGACCAGAGGCTAGGAGTGCTGGCGATGACTTGCTGCCAGTATACACAAACTCGAGACAAGGTGTAGTGTTGCTTCGGAACCTCGGATTTGTCGTCCGTCGAGTCTTCTACGTTTTGTCCATTGCTTAAACAAACACCCCAGAATTCAGAGATGACAACGAGTTCGAAGATATGTGACAGTAGTTCACGAGGAAGTAGGTTGATCGGCGCTAGTTTTGTCGAGCGGTTCCTTGCGAGGCACAGGGTTGCTTTGGCACGCTGGAGCTTTTGTATGTTGAGGTCTAAGCGACGTAAATTATCCTCAAGGCTGGCTAGAGTTTGTGAGACGGGAGGAGCATTGGCGAACACACGAAGCGGATCGAAGCGAGCGGTGCTAAGTGCAAGACACGCGTTGAAATAGGTCTGTATCGAGGAAGCAAGCTGGGCGCTCGCCGCCTTCCACTCTCTTATGTTTCCAAGATATATCACTTCCTCAAGAGGCTCCATGCTTTTAAAGGATTTATCAGCTGCGCGATCGACTCGGGGTAGCTTTGCAGCTGAGATGAGGCTAGATTGCATGGTGAGCTTCGGATGTTCAACCCAATGGTAGACGGACTGTACCTGAAAGCGGCGGGTTGTTACTTGAATAGGCGAACTATCAAGTTGTGTAGGACTTTAATGCTCTGAATACAGGTTTATTAAGTTCGGCAGGTGAGGGCTGATATATTTCCAACGTGGTGGTCGATAGATTTGTAAATGCGTTCCGGCGCTTATTGTGTATCCAGGATCGACCTGACGTCATCACAACGCGTCTAAGCATGTCAATCGGCCCTGTTTTGATCTCTCTCTGAACCACCACCTTCCACTTTCCCTATATCCTGGTGAGTACGTCTACTGCCCTCGTCCCATTTTCATTACGTATAATAACTCGAAAAAAAAGAAACCTGTAGTCATGCCACCACGTCGTACTAGGAAACTTGCAAAGGAATCCTCCAGCGGTTCTGAGTCGGACCACGAGACAGCCCAGCCTTCCATTGTCTCGAGGATTGCTTCTAAAGTCAAAGCTGTGGTCGGCCTCGAATCTGAACCGGAGAAGCCTGCTACCGCTGGGAGCAAGAAGCGCAAACGGGCGAGTTCTATCGAGCGCGTAGAGGAAGAAGAGGCTGTTGCCACCTCTCCGAAGAAGAAAACACCATCTCGAAAGACTCCTGCGGCCAAGACAAAAACAAATGTGAAGTCTCCTACAAAGCCTCCTCCCAAACGACCTCGCAAGGCTGTAGCTGTGGCCGCCACCGGGGAAGATGGCCCGAACTCCGAGTCGTCCGAGGATGAACTAGCTGTTGCTCCTGTTTCGCCCGTCAAACCCCGCGTCAAAGGAAAGAGCAAGGCTACAACCAAGACCAAGGCCGCCACAACTACCCCATCAAAGGTCAAAACTACTAGGTCTGGCAAGTCCGCCAGAACCCGGAAACAACAGGATGAATACGATTCTTCCATCCGCGAGCTTACCCACTCCTCGGCTTCTCCCACTCCGTCTGAAGATTCAGACTCGCAGGGTTCGGCCGACTATGATCCCAAACTAGATAACTCCAGGAATAAAAGCAAAGCCGAATTAGACGAGTCCGAGGCGGAGGAGGCTGCATTGGAGACGATGGAAGTCGGCAGTGATGCACTGGACGACGAATCGGACTTTGGACCACACAAGATTGCGGAACGGGCGGCAAGTGCGAGTCCTAAGAAGAAGGGAGCGAAAGCCGGAGGGAGAAAGAGCACTGGAGCCAGCGGACAGAAGCGTGTGAGCACGAGCGAGCGAAAGAGTGCTAGCGCACGTGGGCGGAAGAGCGTTGGCAAGGTAGCCGAGGAGGAACACTCCGGCGAAGATGACGATGCCTCGGATCAGGATGAAGAGTTGGAGGGCAGAGATAGAAGGAAGAGTGCTGGTACGGCAAGGGGGCGGAAGAGTGTTGGAGTCAGTGGACGGAAGAGTACCGGGAAAGCGACCAAGAAGGATAGCGAAGACGAGTACGTCTCAGACGACGATGATGGGCCGATGGTAGTTGGAAAGATCGTCAAGGCACCTGAAACCGGACGAGGTAAGCTCAAACTTACGACTCCAACCTAATCTAGCCTTGAGATTTACATGAATCTCGATTTCAGTCCCCCCTGGGCAAATCTCTCAGAACACGTTCGACTTCTTAATGAATTTACAAGATCCCGCCAAAAACGATCGGGAGTGGTTCAAACTGCATGGTGCGTTCCCAACTTGGCCAGACGCGACTTCGGTGATTACTGACCGGGGTATTCAGAACCCGTTTTTAGGCTTGCCGAGAAGGAGTGGGTCGCGTTTGTCGAAGCGTGGGTTGCAGTGCTGGTCGAAGTCGACGACGAAATTCCCCCTTTGCCTCCTAAGGACGTGATCCACAGAATATACCGAGATGTGAGCAAGCGATTAGAAATTTCCTTTCTAGTACTTAGCTTACCTATTTGGATAACTCATAGATGCGCTTTAGCAACGACAAAACACCCTATAAGCGAAACTTTTCGGCAAGTACTTCACGTTCAGGTCGTAAAGGGATCTTTGCAGCATGTGAGCTTTCATCTGTTCGCCCCTGTCGGCACGCATGCTGACCTCTATGTTTAGATCACATGTAAGTGGTCAAGCGTCTTTGCGTAGCCTAAAGCTAACTTAGGCTGAAAATGGTATAGTTCGAGTAAGTAGCTTGCCACCGAAACTCGTGGTTATCCCTCATCACCCTTGCCTACTAGTCAAACCTGGAAACGAAAGCCTGGTTGCTGCTGGTGTATGGTGTCCAGGCAAAAACGAGGTGCAAAGCATCAGGTAAGTACACCCACGACTGTACATGGTCCGGTCGGTTTATCTTCTCCGCTCAGGAACGTGATCTTGCGCAACCACGGTCGTCGCCTTCGGCAAATTATCGCTGAACCCTCATTTGTTAAACTATTCGGTCCACCAAAGCCGCTCGCCACTAAGAAAGGTCAAGAGCCCAAGCGTCAGAGTATCTTCGGAGGGGAGGATGAGCTCAAGGTGGCGCCTGCTGGTGTGAACAAGAATCATCGGTGAGAAACGTGTTCTGAATCATTGTCGGATTCGATTCCCTCCCTCCTATCAAGTGTGGAATTCTATCCCTGGGAGCATGGCACAACTGATTCCGCCTACGTGCGTGGCATGGCTGATCCCCGTATTTTTCAGGGACATCGACCTCTTGAAGTGTCGAAGTTTCGCCGTAGTTCACAGGTAAGCTCTCCCGTGGCTCTATCTCTTCATGCCCACTCGAATCTCATTTCACGTATCTATATTCCGCTTCGAAGATTCACCGATGCGCAGGTGCTGCGTAAAGATTTCTTGGAAAAAACACTACGACCTGTGCTAGAGGAGCTGCGGCCATTTGTGCATTGGTTTGTCCGATCTAATGAAACCTGATTGGACCGAACCAGCTGACGGGTTCTGTAGCTTAAACGACTATATGACGATACCACTTGATGACATGAGCGATGCTTCGAGCTCGAGTTCGAGTTCGAGTTCGAGTTCGGATAACGAGTAACATGTTTCTTGAGCATCCTAGTTCCTTCCGGCCCGCTCGTCTTTTGTTTATTATGCGTTATTTTCTGCCTCGGTCTCGTTTCCTATTGGTCGGATCCCTAATTAACAAAATCTGGTTATTCTTGGCCTGGAATACTTTATCGAATTGTGCCTCGACGCTTAAATTGTTTATCCGAAAGAGCAGAGCTAAGGTCTCTTGGATACTACCTGTTCGATCGCTAGTATAGACGCGATCTGGTATTGAATGCATCGCGAGTGGTGAACCTCTGAGAGGAGATATCCCGGAGCGCAAACACCCTTCTCAACGATCCATGTGACAATCGATACACCGACAAGGTGTGGAATCCTCCGCTGTCGCGCCGAGACTGGCTCGGTAGCTTCGTAAGGCGCTCACAGCTATGCATCTTTGATCATGTCCCGGTAGAAGCCGAAGTAGAGAAGGAATTATAAGCTTAGTTCATGGGGGTCATATCTGGCTACAGCTGCCCAAAGCTCCGGCTATTGGTATAATACAAAAAGAAAAAGAAAAGAAAAGAAACTGTATAGAAGGAAAGTGAGAAGCATGGAAGCATGGAGAAAAAACCCAAAAGCATATAAACGAAATTTGAAAAAAGAGGGGCAGTTTACTTCTCAACGTTCTGGTTGAACCACTATAGGCGCATATAGTCAGCCTAACGTCGTCAAATGATTAGAAAACACAGAAACGCGTACCTTGATCAGGAATTTGGCAGAGTCTTTCGGGTAACGCTTCTGGGTGTTGTAGTCTACATATGTTACACCGAAGCGCGTGCCATATCCATCAGCCCACTCGAAGTTGTCGAGGAAACCTAAAAATACGAGTTAGCACACGCCACTCATGAAACCTCTATTTGGTAATACTCACTCCAAGGGAAGTAAGACTTGATCTCCACACCGTCAACGAACACCGCATCCACTAGCGCCTTGGTGTTGCCCGTAAAATAGTCGACCCGGTCCTTGTCCGCCAACGCGTCAACCAAAGACATCGAGTTCTCCTCCATGACCGCGAAACCGTTTTCGGTGACGAAGATCGGCAGTTTGTACTTCTTATAGATATGGTTGAGGAGCTTGCGGAAGCCTTCGGGGTGCGCCTGGAGCCATGCGCAGTGCGCTTGAGTACCGAGCTGCGTACCATCAGGGCGAGTAAAGGTGTAATCGACGAGACCTTGGAACTCGTCGGAGCCGCCAGCCTCTATCGTTCGAGAAGCATGTCAGCTTTTCGCCATAGAAAGATCTGAGATGTTTTGACGTACTGCAAAGGTTGGTAGTGTAGGTGTTCATGCCGTAGAAGTCTCCGGAGCCTTTTACGACCTTGAGCTCCTCCGCAGTAAACTGAGGTAATCGGTCGCCAAGAACCTCCTTCATGTATGCAGGGTAATGCCCCAGGTATATGGGGTCAGCGAACCAGCCGATGGCGAAGTCCAGGGCATGTTGGGCGGCGGCAACGTTCGCGGGGGTTTGATCATATGGCTCAGCCCAGTCACCGTTGAGAGTGATACCAATCTGTCCCTTTTGGGTTGGCTTAAACTGTTCACGGTAGAGCTTGACCGCATAGGCATGTGCGAGAATGACGCTGTGGCCGGCACTATATGCGGATCGATTGTTAGCTCACATAGCATGCTGAATCGAAAGTAATTGGGACGCACATCCACGGCTCAGTACGAGAGTCGCCCTCTTCGCTGATGGCGCGATTGCTCGAGCGACCGGGCGCAAAGACACCACGACCATATCCGAGGATGGCAACACACCACGGCTCGTTCACCGTAAGCCAGTGCTTGACGCGGTCGCCGAACGATTCAAAGCAAACCTGTAGAAGCGTGAGCAACCAATGATCAACCAGAAGTCACGTCCAGGCGCACCTTCGCATATCGAACATAGTCCTGTACAACCTCCTCCTTGTTCAACCAGCCGCCATATCGATCATGAAGCGCCTGGGGCAGATCCCAATGATAGATGGTGACAAATGGAGTAATTCCTGCGGCGAGCAACTCGTCGATTAGGTCCGAGTAGAATTTGATACCCTGAGGGTTGACGGGATCGTCTCGGCCACCGAGTGGGATTACACGCGACCAGGAGATAGAGAAGCGGTACGCCTTGATGCCATAGGCCTTCAGAAGAGCGACATCCTCACGCCAGAGTCGGTATGAGTCAGTGGCGACATCTCCATCGCGGCCATCCTTGGTCTTGCCAGGTGTACGCGAAAACTGATCCCAAATTGAGGGACCACGCCCATCGGTATTCGTAGAGCCCTCGATTTGGAAGGACGCTAAATATACGATGAGTAAAATATGGAGCGGATGTAAAATAGCGCGTACCAGTGGCGAACCCCCACAAAAAGTCCTTGTTCAACTTCTTCTGTACCACAGGCTCCTTCTTGACTACTGTTTTAGGGGTGGAATGCTCGTTACCGTGAAGAGTAGTGTCGGAATCGCTGCGCTGCGATTTTGACTCCGGGCGGCTGAGCGACTTTTTATTCTCGATGGAGGAAAGGGGTGCGCGGGAGCGCGGGCGAGACGAGTTGTTTCCCATAGTAGGCAGTAAAAGGATCCCGGCCGATGTGGTTGACGAGCTGGACACGCAGCGGAGAAAGTGGTCAACGGGGCTGGGGAAACAGCTTGATGAGAGTAGCGAGTATTTATACAGGGGGCGGAAGATTGCAAGACTCTCCCGGCGGTTTTACTCGCAGCGTGGCAAGTACTTGCGGCGACAGATACTGGACAATATCCTCAGCTGATTGCCGCATACAGCTCGAGTATTATCATGTCCATTTTCGCAAAGCCCGATGAAACCCCGCTGATTTTTGCCGACAGACCTCCGTGCCGGCTCCAACGTTGTCGCCCAGCGCATACAGGCACGCAACCCTATCTTCTGGCAACGTGCGCTTCTCCTTCCGTATTTCTTGCGGGCCAATCTTCGACTTTTGCACATTAATTACTCCGCTCCACATCCTCGAGACATTGTGTCCATTATTCTTCTCATTTCTACATGCTCAGAGCTCGCCGAGCTTATATCGCAACGTGTGTATACCTCTGGTACCAAAACGTGTTCAAGCCGCTTGGTTGGGGATACCCCGTGGTTTCTCCGACACGTGTCGCGGACCAACGCCCATGCTGACAAATAGGCGGACCCTAGTTGTACAAAAACAAACACCCTTGGAACCGACGCTTCCTCTTAGGCTCCTCGTCACTGTTGGGATCATAATTCTCGACGCATCGAACAAAGTGCGCGCGCGTCCCGGTGTGTTCCATGCTGTGCCTGATTTTGAAAGCAATTAGCTTGTGTATACCAATTTCAAACATCGGCCAATCAACCCCATTTATCTTTGGGGCTCCGAAGTGAGCTAGGCGTTGTCGTCTACAGGATTTGCCGGGCTTTTTGGTCCTGTCACCCGGAGAGTCTTCGGCATTTTACCGAGGCGTAGAGCTGCAAGTACCCGCGTTCTAACGAAAACGACGCGTTGACTTTATCGTGATAGAGGTGTAGGGGTTCGTGCTCTCCAATACGCCCATCTTACTCGAGCGGAGATAGGTATATAGTGAGCGGGTACAGCAGAAGTATCACAGTACCGACCGACCTAATCAACGCTTTTTGTCACGAATGGAAGCCACTTGAAATGTGGCTATTGATTCAGAAGGTTGAGAGAAATAGGAGGTTTGATTTCCCAGGGTCGATAAGCCAGCTTTGTGAGTTCAGTGGCTCGTATATCGCTGGGAGCACGAATATAACGGAGCAGCAACATCTGCAGAACACAAACGAGGATGTTAATGCAGCTGAAGCCGTCTGGGTTCCCGCTATCGAGTTCCCCGTTTCAGGTGGCGCTCCGTCATCATGGCAAGTGTCAAGGTTAAGTCGACAAGATCATTTATAGGTACGTACGACGCACACCTTTGTCTTAAAGTTGGCTACGTTGTAAGGCATTCTACAGTTGCCCGTTAGGCTTAGATAGAGTAACTTCCCCTCCCCCCTCGAAAAATAAAAATCCCATGATTTTCTAATTATCAAGCTCGCCTATATCCTCCATATGTACGGAAACAGACAGAGCATACACATAGAAGGCAAAACTCAACTGGATCAGATAAGTTACAGTTGCAGAGGCGATCCATTAGAGTTCGGTCAGGCCTCCGGCTAAGCTAGCGCCAGAAGCCCCGACTCGTGATCAGCCAAGCCATCAAGACTGTCCCGATGCTGGGCGGTAAGCGGTATAGATTCGACGTCTAGTCATAGGAGAATACTATGTAAGTATGCAACATGCTCCGATCGGCTAATCGTACCCTTCGCATGTTCTCGTTCCTCATATTTGTCGTCTAGTTCTGCCGTGAACCACAGAAATATACCGTACACTGTCGCACACATTGCAAACGCTCCTATGATCGGAGTAATTCACGGACTCAGTAAGATGTCTAAGACGAGGTATGGATGGATTGCGTACTAACCAGAAAAAACCGACACAATCAAATCACCGGTAGACTTGAGTTGGAAAACAGGACACAAATAGTCTGTTACGAACACACTGGGTAGCTGCTCTTCTTCCGGTAGAACTTGGACTGGAATTATCAGGTTGTTAACTGGTCCATTCGATGACGTCAGGTTGCCAGCCCAACTGTTTGGAGATTGTATGCAGCCCCACGCCCAAGTGCATGTACTAAGCGTGTGTCCTGTATTGGCCCCCAACTCTTTGCGCATGTCAACAGCTTGATCATCGCTACGAATCTTGCTCCTAAAATACTCTTCGTTGGTAAATATATTGATCGTACTATTGTGCTTTAGTTCGAAGCTAGTGGGCTGTATATGTTAGGGATTACACACTAGAATTTTTGATAACACTGACTGAATGGCGTCGCGTACAGCAATGAGTATATTGATTATTGTGACGTTGAGAGTCTCGTAATAGAGGCCGGCCCACGGCCTCATCTCACTCCCGGAATAGGTTTGACTCGAAATTATACGGCCAGTGTCGGTAATGTCCAAGTCGCATAATGGTACCCCCTGATCTATACTGCATCCTTCTCGGGGCTCCCATTCGATCGTAGTCATAGCAGGTGTGACGGTCAATTCTGACGAAGTGTTCTGATTTCTCAGATAGATGGATCTGTCCCATAGCGATTGGATCATGTCGGCGCCAAACGCATCCAGAGCACCAAGGATATTGAGCGGAGAGCTGCTGTTTGCTGGCCCAGAGTAGAGAGGCAGCGTGCGATTACCGAGTAGACTAGACTTTAGTTGAAAATTGAGGTACTCCTTGATGGTATCATCTTTGAAGGGATAATTTGTATTCCTATGAAATGTAGTCCTGAACGCAGGGGTCTGGGGGAGATCAGGACACTGAACGATTGACTAAAGGTGATCTGGGATCAGTCCAGTTTGCCTCAATTTACTAGCTTTGAAGGCCTACCTCTGCTTTGAGAGACGTGTATGCGGCTTCTTCCAACGAAAGGCTCATGCTTTCCACTCGACAATTACCCAGGGGATTGGCGCTGTAAGACGTAGACGGGCGCGGGTCCATAGAGTTTGCCTTGAAGTTACTAAACGCTAGAGGCAGGAGTGTATAGATGTCAGTTGATTGAAAGCCGGTTAAATCGTATTTTATGCCTACAGTAAGTGAATAACTGTAGGGACGAGTTTGTCCTTAGTGGGACATTCAGCGGTAGGTCGGCTGGTTGACACGTCCCACCACTGGTATGAAACCGGAGTCCGCTGGGTAAGCTGCGCGGCGCCCACCAGACATCGTTATCAGCGCCAAAATTAGGTCTATGCATGGTCACAGTTTCATAGCCAGCTAGAACGACTTGAAACCCGTGAAGTTTGTATAACGTAAGGTCACCCTAGGAAGAATGTCACTTACTATTTAGGAGAGTTAGAAGGGGTATAAGAAGTAAGGCCCCTACGTAGAAGATTATGCTAACCCAGCGTAAACGATACGGCCGCTCAAGTGGACGAGTTAGAGGGCCGAACAGCATAGTCCCAGCAGCTTCAAGAGCAGGCAAGTTGAATTAACAAATCTAAATAGGGAGAAATCCCAGAAACCTCGGGGTGAGCAGGCAGCCAAGGTTGAGGGTAGATATACGTTGTAGCTTTGATCCTTGCGTGATGCCACGCTAAGCGTAACGCAAACTAGAGCATGTATAGCACGACAGGAGCGCTCTGAAGTCATGTCCCATCGGGCATCCAGCGAATGCCGAGAAGTGAACATACGCAGTTCACATATCTGATCGGGTAACGACCCCGTATGAGGTATATGCACAGCACTGTGACTTTCTCAACGTGGCCTATGTCATTTCATAGAACAGATTGTGATGGATAAGGACAGCCCAGCGTACCAGGACCAGGCCTAAGGCGATGGTGTGCATGAGTGTCAAGTGACGAACGAGACTCGTGAAAGGATCGTATATCACAGCTTCACCACCAGGTCGTTGTTCGCGGTGACCGGTTTCCAGAAGCCAATGTTCTTCCACAAAAAATGAGGTGAGCGCAATTCGCACTAGGGACCGCAAGGTGTTGGGATATAAAAGTGTAGCGCTGTGGGGTAAGGTTGAAGGATAGGGCGGGTAGGTAAGATCAAATATGGTGAGGTGAAAGACGCAAGGATGCTAGGCTCAACCATAGAAACATCGGTGACCGCACCAACCATAAGGAACTGACAAGCACCATCTATCCACAGTTTCACAAGAGTCACGTGCGTATGGGTTATGGAAATGCTCGACATTTCTCTGCTTCTTTGAGCTATGAAAGCTAGTCATGCTCTGACAGGTCACTACAGCAAGCAAATTCTGGATGTGTATCCTCGCGGTGACGGAGAGCTACCAAGTGATGAGCATTTTTATGCTTTCTTTTCGAAATTTGGTTCGATGTACGTGGCACGATATTAATATTGACAGAATACCGCCAACCATCCCAGCCTTGAGCTTTATCGTCACAACAGCAACTCAAGTTCCAAGACTCATGTATATATTGCATTCAAGACGGAGGCGGCTATTCATAATGTCAAGAACCACCTCTACTCTCCAGAGGGGGCCAGCTACTGGAAGAAATCCTGTGGAATCACGACCGGCATAGCATCATGCCCTACAGAATTCCTAAAAAGGGTTAAAGCAAACCCATCTGTACCCTCGTCCAGTCTCGCTGGTAGCACTAGCGAAACAAATAAAGAGATCTCAGGTCTGCTATTTCTATTATTACATCTTGAGCGTACAGAAACCGAAATCTGATATGCACACATACCAGGAACCAAGGGTGTACCAATCGATGTGGGGGTTTCTAGACAGGCAGCTACTGGAGGCAATATGCAAGCGCTTGGAAAGCGGAACAGAGATGGGCCTCCTCATCAAGGTGAGCTGATATTCTGGTGACCAGAGCATCAAACGCGCACCGACTAAGAATGAGAACAATTAGGTCATAAGAAGAAACACCGGTTCATTGATGAAACAGCGGCTACCTCACAATCCATGCCAATTCAGCGACCTGAATCTACTCAACAGTCGTCTCTCCAAGATACACGGAAGCAACCCCCACAATTGCACGGCGATAGGGATTATGCAGTTCAGCACCCATCGAGCAAATCGTCAGCGCATGCCCCTCGCTCTCAATTATCCGCTCTTGAGTTAGCTCAACAAGCGGCAGAGCTTGCTTCAAGCAAACCGAGGTATATTCAGGGAGCGGCTAGCAGCGATACTCAAGCTCTACTTGAACAACTTAGAACAGAGCGAGACGAGGCCCTTCTTCAACGAGATGCTGCAATTGAATCGCGTCGGAACTTAGAGCAAGAATTACAACAACTGAAACAATCATATAATGAGCAAAAAGCGAAGACCGAGAAGGTGTTGCGCCTTGTGACTGGGTCACTGCAAAGCTTACAGGAGGGTTTAGAGGAAACGAACCGATAGGAAGGGGTCAATTTAGATAGAATCTTTGATGGTGTACTTGGTATAGACTATGGAACAGATGACAGGTTGAATATTTAAATCATCAGATTTAAGCTGCCCTCGAGTCCTATTGGGTCTAGCAGGGTCTAGCAATCCTAACACTCGTCTTGACTCATGCATTGTACCGACGAATTTGTATAGGGGGTATAGTTTATATTTTCTTACAAGTTAGTTAGACAAGGCGCAAGCATGATCATAGCCGTAACCATAGCTTGTTATGCTCTTATGTGGGTAAACTAAACGTATTAATAAACGTCAACATGACAGCGATTTTCGGTCCAAGCCCGCTAGCATACAATTCAATAATATTCACATTGTTCATTTCATAATAATGATACAACACATCTATTTCAAGCTTTGCATGGGGCGTCATATCGTATGCTCGAGTCAAGCATCACAGGAGGCGACGTTACCACCGCCGCCTTCAGCTTCGGAGTAGCAGGCGGAGACACCACCACGATGCTGTCGTTCCCGGGCTTGTACAGCGGCCACCCCATCTTGCTCAGTCCGTTTAGTGGGTCGCTCGCGAACGCCACCAGGTATGACTGCATCTGCTTGGCCGTCTCCACCTCGTCGCTCGTCGCGCTGCGTCCGCCGAACTGAGGCGCCGCGCCTCCGAACAGCATGGGGAGCTCTGCGCCGTGGTAGGTGCCGAGGAAGGGGTATGGGGAGATGTTTGTGAAGTTGCCGCCGTACCGGACGCGGTACGTCGGGACGTTGATCTGAGCGCGAAGGCTGGTCAAAAGACGGGTCAGATCGACTAAGTATGGCAACGCATTGCTAATACACTTACCCTGCACTCTTGGAGGTCGGGCATACGAACGTGTTGACTAAGATTTGGTCGGCGAGCGTTTGGTTGATCCCTCTCGGGTCGAACGGCACCAGCCCCGTCGCCTCATTTTCGAGCGACGAGATCAGCGTCGGCACCTTGCTCATCTTCCCGCTCAGCATCCGCTCCGTGTAGTTCGAGAACACAATCCGCTCGTCCGGCACCGGGGCGAAGTTCCAGCCTCGCGCCGTCCCGTTCGCCACGATCTCGTTCAGCAGAGTGGCCACGGGGACGGAGCGCATACACTCGAGCAGAGCCTTGGCAGGCGTGGTGGCGCAGCCTACAGCTGCGCCGAGTTGGCCGAAGCTGACTTGCTGCTTGTC
>WSLO01000370.1:0-18127 GCA_019677385.1 Ceratobasidium sp. 392
AAAAAAGGATTACGCTGTTGACCCCCGGAGCCCGTAGCTCATGTAATGAGCCTCTAAGACAAAACCGGTCAGCCACAAACCAGCCACGGCCCGGCCGTGGACCCGGTTTTTTCCTGAGTGAACCTGAGCTTTAAACTTTTTGTATCGTGCTCAGGCGACAAATCGAAGCATATATTCGTCTTTGGCTGCTCTAAATGAGCAATTTGTCTGAAGCGATTGACGTATTTCGCTCTGGAGGGCCCAAAAAACAGCATTTATCATCGATTCTATATGTACGGCTACACTTTGATGCGGATCAAAAGTTAGTTGGCGGTGGATGGATGACGCCTCCTTTAACCTGTCACACGCTGCAGCCGGATGCAGACCGCCAGCAAGAATTTCCCAGTTTTAGCTATATTAGCCGGCTATAGCCAAATAAAGCCGACTTTTGCGCCTTTCTGATGTACCGGTGAATGTTAACGAGTTATCCCAATGCCGGCAAGCAATAGAGGTTGAAATGTATGCTGGAGATTCGTTGTTTTGACACCTACGTGTGGTCGACCGTACAGGACCAGGTGTTCTCTTCCGATCTATTGGTTTGCTATGTCTTAGCTCTTGACTCTTATTTTATTCGTTTATCTCGGCTATTCGTGCCCCTTCGACAATGTAGACCTGAGTAACCGAGTCCGGACGATGGAATGTGGCTGTATCACGGTTATCAACATTAGAATTCAAAACTATGCGGATAGCATTTATCCATCCAACCAGCGCATTCGTGTAGCCCGAAGCGTCACGATCTTCCGGTTGCTAGCTTTTGTCTACTCTTCCGGCCGCTAGGTTCAGCCCGCCGGTATCGGCGTCTAACAACATTTGCCGCAACACAAGCGGAACACAAGCGGAGCACATTCGTTGATACATAGTGTTGACAAGCAATTGGGTCACATAAGGTATCGATTTCAGCGTTATACCTCGCTTGTCTAGCGACCCACATCCCAACGGCTTTCCATCGACTGGATATGGCAATTGGCCGCACCCATTCTCCTGTAGACATTTATCAACCCTCCGCACAGAATGTCGACCTTCGAACCTAATTATGGAACACTTCTCTCAGTCTTCCCGCCTCCCACATGCCCATCAGGGCATCCCAACGCCAATCACGCCATGTCAGGTCGCAAGCCAGGGTCATCTCACCCCTATCCCGGCTTTGGACGTATTTGGAGTTCAATATACCATCGCCGTGTCCGGTCCTCGCTCCGGTTCCCGTAGATGATTGCTTCGATGAGCAGCGAGCTCACCCTGCATGTAGCAAGATCAGTCAGCGGCAGATGTACGGAACGTAAGCCAAGAGGAAATGTCAACGTACATGGTTCCGTATCGAGCGAGAGGTGTCGTTATGCAGTGAGCAGAGTCATTTCAGCGGCGAGCGAGGAGCGATCGTTGCACAGCCGCAGTGCGCCGATCATGATGGAGACACACGTGTGTAGGTGACCAAAACGAAGCGGGGGGAAGAACATTCTACCAACCTTTTTTTTTTTACTTTTGCAAAAAGGTTTTCACCAGTGGAGCAGAAAGCGGCCGCAGCAGGTTTCAGTACCGTATACGTACGGCAGGGGCTGCCGTGGGGTGAGGCGAGATGCGGACGGGGTACGAAGGATAAGCGCGGGTGGTGTTTGTGCGGGATTACGCCCGGATTGTCACGGGATATATGAGCACAGCCCCGTGAGACGGAGGGTTCTTTCTTTACTCTTGCGCTCTGCGGCGACGACCCACTCGGCGGGATGATATTCGTCAACGACAAGAAATATGCCTGGTGCGTCTCCTTCGTACTTTTGCGCCCATATATTTTTGCTTAACATTTCTGCAGCGAGACATGCATCAAAGGCCACCGGTCGTCGTCGTGCCAGCACACGGAGCGCGCCTTGTTCGAGATTAAGAAAAAAGGGCGTCCGGTAACTCAGTGCGACCACTGTCGGGAGCTGCGCAAGACCAAGCAAGTGCATGTCCGCTGCTCGTGCGACTCGAAGCCAGACCAGCTCCCCGCTGCGCCCAAGGCACCCGGGGCGAAGAAGGGTGCGCTCGGTCTTCTCTCCTTGTATCCTGCTTACACTCCGAGCCAGGCAGCAGACTCCCCGCTGAGGCCGCTTATCCGAACGGTCTTAGCCCCGGTGTGACGGGCGTAGCGACCTCCCCAGCACCTCCTAAACACGCGAGTGAGGCATTTTTTTCTGACTTTTTTTGCGTCATTTTTTCTGATAAGCTTTTTTTGTTCGATCGTAGCCGAGTCGTGCACGTGTGGTGAGGGCGAGACATGCCATTGCTGTGTCCCGCGCAAGGCTGCGCCCAAGACACATGCGCCTCCTGCGCACTCGTCGGGCCACACCCCGCCCCCCGTATACGCATCGGGACACTCGCCCAACAATCCTCACCAACATCCCCACCAGCACCATCTGCATGCCTATGCGCCGTACACTCGCCCCGCCGTTCGTCTCTCGACCGATGGGCACAGCGCGCACCTGGCCACCAACTCCAACTCGAACCTGGGCCTTTCCGCCACGAACATTGTTCCCAGCCCCGGCGCTATGTATCGTGTAGGCCCCTGCGCGTGTGGGACAACTTGCGCATGCCCCGAATGTGCGCACCACCGACAGCAACCCCATTCACACCAGCCGCAACAGGGTCAGCCGATCCAGGGTCACGGGGGAGAGCCGTGCCCTGTGCGATGCGCCAACTGCTACGACTGCGCCGGCGGTCTCACGCTCCTACTCGACCCGAACGCGTACCAAAGTCCACCATACAGCGCCGAGTCGGACGTTGCGTCGTTTTCAGCGTTCAGCGGGAGCGATCCGAACGCGAGCGTACAATCGTTTGATAGCGAGGCCCAAGCGGGCGCCTATGCCTCCAATGGACAGTTCCCTGTCGGGTCTGGATCCGAGTTCTTCAGCCCAGCCATGGTCGACGCCTCAGGGATGGACGTCGATATGGACAACGCCGAGTTTACGGCTGCGATGGCCGGACTGGACGCCGGGATCGGCGCATCCGAAGCCAACGCGAACAATACCACACCCGACGCGAGCTCGTTTTGGGACCGTCCCCGGTGCGGATTCGCCGTGTCGACTGAACGCGGAAACGGAAGCCCGGGCCATGCGCGGATCGGAAGCGAGGTGGGAAGCGAGATTGGCGTCGGCAGCGACGGCGGCTTCGACCTGGGCAGCGAGCTCGGGATCGGCAGCGACGACGGGGGGTCGGTGGCCGGGGTCGGGAGCACGAATCTGTCTATGGATTTCGCCGATCTAGACTTTGGCGGGCTGCAGCTTCCGCCGATGCAGCAGCAGTATCCGTACCCGGACCACGCCTCGCAGCGGTTCTCGGGCGAGTATACGTATGGAGATCGTCATTCGATGCATGGAGGTCGTGTGGCATCTACGTCGAGCCAGTTTTCGAATCACTCGAATCTGTCGCTGGTGTCATCAATCGATTCCGCCTCGGTCTCCTTGGCGAGTCTGGGATCGTCGCATGGTATCTCGTCGCTTGCCTCGTCTCATCATATCCCATCCTCGCACGGCGCTCCGCTCTCGGGTCGCGTCACGCCGGGCCATTCAGGCCGTATGACGCCCGTGCGCGGTGTGACGCCCAACTCGCCTCAGGGCGGCAAACCCATGCCTCGCGGGTACCGCCGAATCCTGCCCAAGGTCGCGGCGATGACGAATCACCGACCGTTCAGGCGCCTGCACCATTCCGCACAGCCCTCCTTGCACGCAGTCATGGAGAGCGATGCGGCAGGCGGAAACGTCACTTCCCCGCCTCCATCGCAAGTTTTGCTCCAGCCTCAACCCGTACAGGCTCAGCAACCTCGCGTGCGGAAATCCGTGCGCAGTCATCTGCCTATTGTCGGAAAGTATTTCGCACCTGGTGGACGGTATGAGCCGAGTCGGTTGCGGAACTTGAATCAGCCGCAGATGCAGCAGCAGGCGCAGGGATTCCGCCTTCAGGGACAATCGGTAGCAGCCGGACAGTCTTCACAGGCTCAGCAGGGCCCAACATCGTTCCAGGGCCAACATCAGCAGCAACAGCCGGCGTCATCTTCGGCGTTCCAGGGCCAGCCGGGTAGTTCAAACTCGGCGTATCAATCAACACCCCCGGCGTTCCAGGCACAAGCATTCCAACAGGATTCATCACCTCTCCAGTATTCGTCCTTTTCTTCTTCTTCCCAGGCTCAGGTTCAGCCGCCCTCGGGTTTCTCACAGTCGGGTTCGGGATTTGATCAGTCGCCGGTCCAGTCAGAGTATCTCCAACCGGACGATGATGTGATTTATGAGGAGCAGGAGCCCGAGTCGGAGGTGTATGAGGTTGCTGGGCCGGATTATGGTCCTGGTGGTGGTGTGGTGTATCAAGATGATGGGATGAGCCAGTTTGCCGGTGCGGGTGGAGACGGGAACGCGTCGTCGTACGTGCAGCAGGTGTCACTTTCTCTACCTGCGCACGCGCAGATGGTTGCCGCTCTATCACACGGTCCGACTTCAGCGATGGTGCAGTCGTACGAACGGTCATCACAATCACAGGCTTCGCACTCGTATTCGCACCTACCGCAGCAACAGAACCGGCCACACTTATCGAACCAACAGCATCACTCGTCCCAGAGCACCGCCATGCCCGCAATCGACACTGCTATGCACTCGCCTCTCCCTCTCCCGCCCGACGAACCTGCCCCGCCGAGCCCACAGCAAAAAGTGGGCTCGGGCGTAGGGATGCCGCTCACCATGTCCCTCCCCACGACGGGCCCACGTACACCAGGCGCGATGTTGAGTCGCACGACGACGCAGCACCCGTACGACGATACAGACGTGGACGTCAAGGTGCCAGTCAAAGAAGTCAGCCCTGGACCTGCGGGACGAAAGAGCCGGTGGCCGAGTTTCAGCGTGCACGGACATCGGGTCATGGTTGGGGCCAAGGTTATGGGCGCTGCGTATACTTCGCGGTCATAACATTGGCTTTTGGTGTCGGGAGAGCAGGAAGACACGTAGGAGACGTATTTCTTGATGATTTTTTAGACTAGGGAGAAGCGCGATTATATGCCCCTTTCATTTTTTTTCTTCTTGTGGTATAAGCGATCTTACATACGTTTTTGGTCGTATTTCGCATGGGTCCAATTTCCTGTTTCTCTATGTCGTGTGTTGTTGTTGTCTTATTCGTGTGTGTTATACCTTGATTTTTTTCTCCCTTTTTTCAGAGATGTCAATTGTCGCCGCGTGAATGTATCATACGAATCCTTTATGGAAGTTTTGGTTGAACGTGCGTTTTTAAGTGTGATGCGGTGTGACGTGATTGAGTGACGGTTCTGATTGCCGCATATCACGTGACTGGGCCAAATGAATGCCGCCCCCCAACGCTCTTGTCTCGCTTGCTCTTCGCCACCACCAATTCCTAGAACTCTACCTGATGTACAACTGCTGTGATATCTTTTTGCTCTTCGTGAGCGCTCGAACAACATTATGCCAAGTCTCGCTAGCTTTCCAAAACGCGAACTCTGTGGCTCTTCACTGATTTCCTGACGAGTACTATTGTAAGTGAGTGCGAGGCTAGTGCGTAAAGATAATCATATTTGCATCTTGTCCTACCGATCCCTGCGTATAATGAGATGCCCTCTAGTGTGACTTGCATCTGGAGAATTTTTATTTTTATTTAGTGCGGCTCGAATACCCTTTGAAAACTTTCTGCGGTGTCGGCTTGACTAGTCTAGTGGCGTTCGCCTGTTTGTGCTTAAGCCTATCTCGACCTAGTTGCCCTTTGATTTAAGTCTTGTATTCTCCTTGGCCTTGTCCGCGGCCACTTTTAAGCGATCTACCTTCAGCTTCCACCTGGGCTACAAGACCTTGCTCAGACAATTTCCTACCGCTCTCTCTTGGCAGATACACGTCTCAGCAGCCTGTGTGTTCACTGAGCTGGCAATCTTCCGCTAAACTCTGATTCTTGAGCGTCCATTAATTTTTGGGAAACCCTGTTAATCAAGTGTTGCTTCCTGGACTCGGAATGCATGCCTTGCCTTAATCAACTCGGTTCCTTGAATCGATTATCTAATTTCGTCCCTGCTCACTCTACCTTAGGTACGTGGACGTCTTGTTCTGGCAGTTACTGGTCGAAATAGTCGGAAGTATTGCCTCAAATGTGTTTGATCCCTTGACTTTAATCCAAAGCGGACTGGCCGTTCACACCTTTGTCAGAACTGGATTCAATACACTGAGAGAATGGCGCTCAGGTAAGTAAGGAGCGCTTCGGCCAATTAATCTGGTATGAATCAGTACGCAACGCGAATGAGCTACTTGTACAGAATGAATTACGTGTTTACAAATATGGACAGGTGCATGTATGCGCCCAATAATCAAGGTATTATCGTGTATGGGTTACCATGGCTAATAGATACCATCCTAGATCAAACCTTTGGCTTCTCCCCTCTTGTAGCATATGCTTCGATCTCATCTTCTGCCTCTTTCCTCCGCCGTTCGAATACATACTTCTCAATGCCCTACATAGATTGAATGGTAAATTTAGACTCACATGCATACTAGAACCAATCGAACATACCTCGAGATTCCGCATGCGACTCCCGAGTGCCAGCATGCCTGCCACGTCCTTTCTGAAATCCCTTACGGCACGCAACGTTTCCTCCTCGTCCATCCCTCCAATCGCAGTGTTTGCAATCTCCGCCTCTTCACGCTCTTCTCTGTCTGCTCCCTTCCCCTTCCCCGCAATTCCAGCCTCGGTAACACTCATCCCATTAGAGCGTGCGCCGTCCGCTGGTTTCGCACCACCTTCCGACTCGAGCGTTCGCAAATCGCGAGCTTGCAAGTTCCAGTCGGCTCGTAACAAAACCTGAGCTCGGCTTCCCTCCTCCAGGTGTGCAACAAGCAATTTCCGAGCGGTCCGTTCGAGCGCCACAGCATGTTCCAGTAGGGCCTTGAGGTCTTGTTCGTGCATCGCTACTTCAGACTTGCCATAGGAGGCGTGGTGTCGAAGCACGAGCGTCGAGTGCATTTCGTCAATCTCTTCGCTCATTGTCTTCTCGTGACCGCCCTTCTCTGTATCCGCTGCATGACCATTGGCCTTGGAATGTCCGTTCTCAGGGGACTCGGGACTTGTAGGGTCCCCTTCTTCAGCTCGACGTTTGTCCATACGCTTTCTCGACATGCGCTGGATTATATTTTGAACAGCCTGAATGGCAAAAGAAGCCATAATAGGACTGTTCATTCGCAAATAAAACGCGATCAATCAAAGCATATCAAGACGTCATGAAGTTTTGCTTACACCGCCATGAGTGAGTAAACAATGAAGACGACTGAATGGCCAAACTATATTCAGCGCCTATACTCTGCGTTATGTGGAGTACATACCTCTTCCAGCGGGCGATGCGGGAGCTATTGCCAAGAACAGACGAATCAACAAGAGCTGCATTTGATTTTGATAGCACAATCAACTTACCGCGATCACCGTACCCAATGGACAAGAAGAATACATAGCAGAAATACAGCGCGTTGCCATATGACCAGGACTGTATCCGTCGTTAGAGTGTATCGTTAACATCGCTGATAGAAACTCACCTCTACGGCGCAAAAAATAGCCGCTCCAACGAACCAAAAGGCAAAGAAGCCCAAAGCAGAGCGCAGGAGTTCTCCCGTTTGTTCTCTCCATCCTTGACGCTCATGTAGTTTACTTAAAAACTCGATCTCGCGCTCGAGGGATGGATCATCTGCGGTCATTTGGTCGATCTACAACAGCGTAATTGTAAATTAGTAATATTCCGCATATCGTATAACCTGTTATTTGGATTGAGATGAGCGGACCTGCCATGCTTTCTCTCGCTCCGCACGTGCGTGGGTCTTATGTTGTTGATTACTCTCGTTAAAAAACGAGACAATCATAGAAATACTTTCCGCAAGAAGGGTGATACCTGGATATAGAGGTAGGCTGAGGGTTTGACTTGCAGAATGCCAAGAAAGCTACTGACCCAGGAGTGCTAAAGGAAACAGCAACACTTTTGTGGCCGTTTTCGTAGGATAAAAATCCCCAAACCCAACGGTAAGAAACGTTACGGTTGTAAAGTAGATTCCCTTCAGACGCCAAGTACGTTCACTCGACATCCTCAAAATACTAAGTTGTGCTTACCTGTATATATGACCAATTCTCCTAAGAAATGTGTGCATAAACGGTCATTCAACGGCGCTAGCTTCCTGAGCGTTAATCACTTACGATCCGAGAGAAGATCAGAGCTGTCAAGGCAATCAAGGCTATGAGCATGGTATTCTGAAGCATGAAGTGACGACCAGCCACGCGAAGTTGGAGTTTAGTATGGGCGGCGGGTTCAGAGCCGGATTTCCTTGAAGTCTGATTATTCTTAAACTCGACCACCCAATGAAGGAGGAGTAAAAAAAGGATAATCCCCGAGGCTATAACTGATACTACCCTATTGTTGTATATTAGGTTAGGCCAGCTGGAGTACCTTGAATAACCGAGCAGACTCACGCGGACCAGAAACCTTCTGCGTAGGAGAAACCAGGCTGGTTTCGCGTTAGGGCACCAAACACCACTAGGTTCACAATCCCTGTTATGACCTACAGCCAAGAGTTAGCAACGAACGAGCCCTAAGACACACGACAAACCTTCACAATCCAACATAGCACAGATACTCGAGTAGCGATTCTCCATCGCGAGCCGTCCAACGAGAACCTTACGACCAGTAGAACGTTTGCGATCAAACTAAAACCCAAGCTGAAGCCGGATAAAATGAGTGATGCTCGTGGGTCAGGTTGATGTTCTCCGTCTCGGATATACCATTTCTCCTAAGAGCGCAGAGTTTAGTTGACTTTGCATTTACATATGATACTAGTAGGAAAGATCGTACCGTCAACGCAGGAATGTCGAGGAGAACAGCCAAAGGAGCAATAACAGCTGCGGTGAGTGGCGCAACACTCGCAAATGCGCGTATGCGAGATATGCTAGTGTTCATTCTGCACAGTTACAGGACCGATCAGCGAGGCGAAGTTCAGAACATCAAGGACGTAGTTGGGTGATGTCATCGCCTAAAACAATCTCGGTTGGGCGCTTCTGGGTGGCAGTGCGAATTTGTCGAGCCAAGACAGCTAACCCAAGGTCGCGCGACACGGACCCTGAGCCGCTAACCTAACCCTAACCTAACCAGCCCTTTAGGTTAGGTCATCTGGTGTTGGCGATTCCGAATTTGGAATGGAAATCGTCACGAGCCCGCTTCCCTCTGAGCGATGAGAAACTGAACCCGTCACTGGCATGACTTGGATACCAGGGTCCGGAAAGCAACAAGGTATGTACGGAGATCATGGCGGAAAACCTTTGATCGAAAGCAGTTTTGACTGTATTTACAGCTTGAGATAAAACTAACCCAATATCCGACCCTTCTGTTGACTCCAGATCAGACTCATATTCTGTGTCCGAAGAGTCACTTTGCATGACTATATGAGCCTCAAATCTGAGGGAACCAGCTGAGCAGCGGTTAGCAGAGGCTGGTTGGCGACGGAACGTGTGCTCGAGAATCTGCAAGCACTTCAGATTCTCTGCGGGAATACTATTCAGTTCGCACGTGCGTATGTCAAGTTACTAAGTGCATACATCTTGGTTATACCGATTCTCATTGGCGGTAGTATCTATATCAAGTGCATTTCTGCACGATGCCTCGCGAACTTCTGAAGGGCCCGTCGCAGTCTCATCAACGGGTCACTGCGAATCGCTGCTGTATTTCTTCGCTCACATTTAAAGATCTATAGTTGTGGGTGGAGAGATTCGCGAAGAAATCGCGCTCGTCAACAATGCTAGTTTGAGACGTGCAGTGAGCTGATATCCTGACGAGATTATGATGATATTTAAGCGCAATAGCATGATCAGTTACTGTCCGTCGGGCGTGCCCTAAAATAAAATGCACGTCATCTACTAGGTTACTTGAACGAATTGCTCCATGCATATAGGTTACTCGACCGATCGACAGGACCTAAGCATTTTGTTACATTTTAGGATTTCAGAATATTCATAGCCAAATACATTCTTCAATAGGAATTGAACGCATTGGAGTCCAATTCTAATACGAAAGCTATGCCCATTTGTGGAATTGGCCAGTTAAAAAGCTGGACGCGCAACGTCCAACTTACGCTTGCCCTGGAACAGCTTTAGATTAGACTGTACTTCATAACACAAGCCACTCGTCGTTAGTCAGGTAAACCAGCCTCCACCCGGGAGGGGAAGACAAGTGGGGTGGAGTCTGGGACGGCCTCTCGATGATGGAGTGGGAGGCCTGCTTTAGCTGGGATCGATTAGTTCTGATTGTAATCGGAGGGTCGATTTGATTAGTCCGAGATGTAATCGGTGGAGCTAAAGCAGGCCTTTCGCTCCATCATCGAGAGGCCGTCCCAGACTAACTCGTCGTAGGAAACTCGATACAATTGTAAAGTTGCCACAAGTTGTATACGCATGAACTAATGAACTTATTGTTATGAGAAATAATGCAACTCAATCATGATGTGTTTGAACGATGAAAGTGAGAAGGATGGGTATCATAATTCAACTCTGGAGACTCAACCGCCGCCGCATTTAAATCTTTACTTGATATCAGATCGCGGAATCTCTCGCGCTCTCCATTCTCGAACCATCCGCAGTTAAGGTACCTGATTCGCCGAAGGGACGGTAATGTGAGAAGGATTCGTAGGCCAGGATTGAGCTCGTTATAATCATCTTGATCGCATTCGTTCAGGTCGACGGTATCCAGGTGAACAAGCAGACGTGCGGCAGACAATATGCCCGCAAGCTCAAAACTGGTCTGATTAATGTCATACATGCAAAGCCCAAGGTGTCGTAAACGGGGTAAGAATGGCAAAATGGCAGGCAACGATATCCAATTCCCCGCTATATGAAGCGACTCAATAGAGACTCGTTGGAAAAAAGATATTAAGATCTCTCGAAGTGATGTGTCTTCTCTCCTGTCAAATAGTGAACCCTCGCGAAGCTGCAGGTGAAGCCCCAAACTGAATGGCCCCACTTCCAGACTAACAAAGAACCATTTTATGAAATTGATACTGAATCCATCCATTTCAAGAGTATGAAGGTTTGGTAGATTGATTTTTTGAATATTAGGGGAAGGAAGTACTTGTCGAAAGTTCCCAGTAAGCTTAACGATACGCAGACAAGAATTAGCGTTAAGAAGACGAGCCAACTGTGTTGCAGATATAGGAGCGAATATAGAAGCAAGTATGTCGACAAGATACAGCTCTACCAGATTACGGCATGTAACTTCACCTAAGCTTGGGGAGTATCGCTCAAGATGTAGAGTGCGCAAAGGTCTGAGAAGTATTCCAAGTTGTCTGCCTGGCAATAGCTTTTGATTATGATCAAATTCTTTGAGTCGTAACGCCAAGCAAGATAGTTCATACTCTCTCTCTCCGAGAAGGAATGATAATACATCAACCACAATATCAGAGCCACGGGAGTTCAGGGCAATTGATTGTACGCGTGAACCGTGAGAGGTGAGCAAAGTTTTCATATCTTCGGGAAGGTGACGCCCAGGAAGGCGTGGAAACGAGGAGTTCTCCGCGTAGAAGTCTCCCAAATGTACAGTCAGCGGCGAGTTTTGCGATCGCTCAAGACGTAACAATGCGTATTTAAAGCTTCGTGAGTTATCTGTGCTTCTCGTAAAGTCGACGTAGGACCACAATGTTGGAATACCAATAGCAAGACGGCGCCAGTGCGAGCATACGCTTGAAATAAGGGTTGGATAATCAGTAGACCCGTGGGTTTTGTCGCCAATATAACGCGCAGAGAGGCTGTCATAAACAATGGTGGTGAATATCAGTGATAGAACATCCAGTGGAAGGCCATTTATGTATGTGACGTATGCTGCCATGCCCAGTGTACTAGATTTGATAAAGACGAGGTAAATGACCCGATATGACCGACGTGTTTAAGAGAAGAATTCAGTCAGTAATTGTTAGCAGCAAGGACTCAAGGTCCGTATTGGAACGTGGTTCCACGTGATACGTACTTTTTTTTTAATACTAGAAATGCCCACTGGCGTGGACGGCACCTTGCTTGCGAGTATATTATGACCTGGACGCAGTCAATCATTGGGTGCTTAGTTGAGATCAAATACTCCGCCACCTTGAGAGGAGCTTGTACTAATAGTCGAATTTCTCCTGTTTATTGTGGCACGCTGTGTGTCCCTCCGGCTCTTCCTAGTCGCCTTCTCTTGCATATATGCGTTTTATATCCTAATTCGACCACCCTGCTTCTCTTCAAATTTATGCTTGTTGCCAAAAGATATATTGTGTTTTTATATCTCTCTAGCCTAAGCTACAGGGAGGATGTCACTGTGTAATGTGTACGTAGCTCTGTCGACTATTACGGGACTTTGATGCAGAAATATCCACCCAGCGGCCGTGCGATGCCCTCCTGAAGAAACGAGCTCGGCTGGAGCACTTAAATGAAGAAACTATGGCAATGCGGTAGAAGAACAAATCTGGTAGGTAGGTTGAAGATGATGATGTACCTAATTCCGACGCACGCTAGATGTATGCACATAGAATGGTTGTTTGCTATTTGTTGGCGGTGTGTCGCGTGGCAGATTGCACACGATCCGACGAACGTTATTTCAAAATATCATTATTACTTCAAGAACCAGCTGGCCGCGAGTTAAACCTGTATGCGAGTTGGTTTCCTATGTCCCGACCTTTTTGTAGGAGTGATGCTTGAGACTGTGTTCCGCTATGCTTCCCTTACCACCCACTCATGCTCTGTCTTACTTCTGTGTTTCTCAGAGCAGTTTGACCTTGTGTTAATGTAGCTCGTTAAATATGTATCCAAAAAAAAGAGCTTGAGACCACGTGGTACTATTTTATGCTGCTGTGTAGTCGTTGACAAACTGTTCATTGCGGACATATCGTTTGGTTTCACATGCGCGCCGTCACAGCCCCCCGCTCCCGCAGAGGAAATCTGTCTTGCAGTGTACACTTGCGACTTAATGTGAAGCCCCGAATTGAGGACACAGAAATTAGTATTACGTATTGTACATTGTGGCGGGGATGGTAAACATGGGCACACAAACGCGTGAAACATGGTCACAGTTATGGGGTGGCGGTATGACCTTGGAGCAAGGTGACATCAACGTGATACGTACTCGGGGTCACGACAAGTGTAGCACCAGGCGCTTATACATATGAAATTTCGCACTTTGTGCGGGCAATATCAGCAATTAACTTGCATGTACGCTCATTTCAAAGTATATAACAGCCATATTTCAGTGACTCTACAATCTCTACTATATGGCATAGACGAAAAGCTCGCGCTTCCATAAGTAGAGGTTTGCTTAGAGGCCTATTCTCTCTACCCTGCGTGCATTTACAATGGGCAAGAGCTTCTGCCGTGTATATGTTATAGATTAAGTCACAAGGACCAACTTGTTTTATGACATCTATGCAGCTGGTCAGCATCTATGTACTGAAAATGGGTGGTGCTACACTTTTCGGAACCCCGAGTACTTCGAATTGCCTATAAGGGTGTTGCTATATCCGCCTTGCAAGTTAGAGATTACACATTTTGATATAACTACGGACTAATTATGTCAAGGTGAGATCAAACTCATGTGTGCGTCTACCGTCCTGCAAACCTTCGACGTTTCCATAACCGAAACTTTATTCACTGGCTAGTAATCATATGTAGAATAGCACTGTTATAGCCCGACGAAAGCCCTCAAGCCAATTCTACTCTTTGAAGGCCGGTGGAACGGCCATTGGTAGTTGAGGTGGAGCATATAGCGCAACGTCCTCCCATGAGGTATATGGAATCGCATATAGCCACTCTCCTTGCTACGCCGTGGGAGACGAATCAAGGTGTGCAGTGTCAGAACTCTGCTAAGGGGAATAATTGCGGGACTCACATCAATAATCCGCCACTCGTCGTGAAACTGGCGCTGCTTCCAAATACATTGGATGCATTTCTGCCTACAAAATTCCTGTAGGAATAACAACCTAGATTGAGAATGATATGTGACGACTCGAAGAGAGGAGCAAGCGGCTAGGAACTCCAGGATTTCAGACCAGCTATCCTGCTCTCCTCTACCCAGCCACAGAAACTCGAAATGACAAAGGTGTGGCAACCGCATCAGCTGCCAGGGGAAATTGTAAAGGTAGCTAAGCGCTAAATGATGCATGGGCTGAAATCGGGGGACAAGGTCTGCCCATCCGTGGTTAACGTCGCCTAGCGTGAGGCTAACTATGCGCGCGGAGTGTCGATCGAGAAACTGTGAATTATCACTAGATGGGTCTCCGCTGACCTCAAGGAATTGAAGGTTCGAGAATTGGATGTTAGGATTCATCAGCCATTCGATCCAACAATTTGACTGTATGGATACGATAAGAGGAAGTGATGTAGGCATTTGACTAGCATCCGCCTCGCTTAGCTGTCTCGGTATATCAAGCAAAAGATGTTTCACGTTGGGAACACAAGACAGAATCCATTGGACGTCGTTAGCCCGCCAAGAAATATAGTAGCCATCTGGCACGTAAACAAAGCGCAAGCTAAAGCATTCTACCTCCCATAGTTGAGGGGCTTTAGACATTATATATAGCCGTTCCGTGTCGGGTCTAACACAGATGTCAAGAGAGAGCTTCTTTAAGTTCGGAGCTTGCTGAAGAATAAGCATAGTTTCTGGTAGACTGGAGATAGGATGAGGTAGGTGAATGGTAAGTGTGCGCATGAAGTTAATCGCTGGCCGAAAAGCATAATATGTCATAGGCGTGTTGGTTGGACGAAGTAGAGTCTTGTAGGTACTGTCTAGTTTAGTGAGGTGTTGCTGCTCAACAAGCAAATGGTCGAACGCTATAGAGTATATGCGATCTTTCCAAGTGCGACACACAAGAGAGAGCCCGATCCAGCCTGAGACAGACATGTGTTTGTGGGATCTGCCTTGGTGGTACAGTGACTCATCACCCAGAAAGGACTCGAGAACCATCAGATGAATCTCAGGAGGAAGCATGGCGAGGATTATACTCGAAACGGGTAGGATTTCAGAGCGTATCGAGCATCAACCGTAGAGAAACTATGGTCGAGCTTGCTTATCGGGTGGGCACTGTGGGAGGACAGCGAAGTTATGTAATATTTGACTGATGCGAGGCCAGTCGCAAGATAGCAATACGGGGAAAACAAACACACATACAGGAAAGCGAGTTTTTACCAGACAAATCCGCTAAACCCGCGCCACAATACTCGTACCGAGAAACATAACATGGGGAGGAATCGTCTTGTCAAGGAGCTACCCCTTCTCCTAGTTCTATCTAGTTTATCGCCTGCTTTGGCTCTCAACACCATAAATATTGACCCCAGCCTGAGAACACCCATCAATCAAGCGGAAACGTTGAATGAGTGTCGGGACATACCTTTTTGGGACACGCCTCCGTTACTCTATTGCATCCAAAACAGCTAATCTCCTCTATTTTCTTGCATCCTTCCAATATCTCCTTCACCACATAGTCATCTACTGCCCGAACAAAGCCTATATCTACCTTACGCAGCTCCGGGCATGACGTCGCGATTAACCGGCAAGACTCTTCGTCCGCGTCCTTCCATCCGTTGATCACCAGATCCCGCATCACCGTTGACGTTGCACGTTCAAGGAGTGCGCGAAGTGAGTCAGAAGCAAGGGTGGAATTTTGACGCATTTTGACGCATTCGAGTTCAGCTTGCGGATTGTATTCGGAGAAAAACTTGGCGACACCTTCGTCGGTCAAAAGTGGCGCGTTGGACATTTTGAGTGTCCTAAGATGCGCAATGTGTGGCATGACACCTTCGAGTAAGACATCATCACTGAGCGAGTGGTGGCCGCTGAGGTTGAGGAATTCAAGGTTAACGCCAATAGTTCGCAGCAGCTCAATGGTCGGCTCGTCCGTAAGGGATGCCTCGCCACCCGGATAGGCGAGCTCAAGGCGCTTGATGTTTTTACAGTCGTGAAGTAGTGGAAGCCACGAGTCGTCTAGTTTCCCAACGTAGCACAGTCGAAGCTCTGTAAGACTTGCTGCGCAATTTGTGGCCATTGCTTCGCAGCAAGCAAGATCGAACCGAGGTGAATGAGATAGCAAGAAGCTCTCGAGACGGTCGCCAATCTCATTAAAGAAGTCGATAAATGCCGGAGCGCGGGCTAAGAACGCGCCAAAGAGCTCGAGATGTGTGAGGTGGGATAAGTCTGATGCAAATTGAGGGAGCACAGTAGAATCAACGCCACGGCAGAATTTGAGCCGAAGGTTGCGAAGGTTTGGGTTTAACGCGGCCATGGTGAGGAAAGCGGGCGGTTCCAGACGACTGGCGTCATAGATGGTGAGGTTGGTGTTCTCGACGTCATAGAACAGTTTGCTAGTTGATTCAGTGCTGGAAGGAGGTTAGTAGACAATAAAACTGTTATTAGAAGGACTCACAGGCTGCGCTGCTTGGCAAGAATTTTCGCGATCCTGTCCATGTTGATCTGACCAATATCACCTAAGGCCTCGAGGTTGTCTATGTGTTTGGCAATAATCTATGGGCGGAACCGTTGAGAACGAAAATATCTACCGTGACGTTGAAGCGACTTACCTCAATACAGTTAGTTGCCAACGACTTAAAAACATCCTTTTGCTCAAAGTTGACAATCTTGCGTTTTTCGGCCGCCGGCTTGCGAGCTCGAGGAGCCCCGGCTTTCTTGAATGGGTCGGCGCCACTAGCTTTCGCACAAGTATGGCATAGATAGCCAGGCGGCGGATCCGCGGCCATCGTATAACGAGTCTGTAGTCGAGGTTTAGATAGCGACCCTGTTTCAAATTCGAATAACACACATACCACTGTGAAGGTCTTTGCGCAGACAGCACACTTCTCAAAACTGCCAACAGGTGGCAACACGGCTGGTACAATGGGGGCGCCTTTTGAAGGAGCATTGTACTCGTCTTCGTCGGGCTCATCTTCTCGCTTTTGGCGTTTAGCCTCGTGCGCAGCCTTCGCTTTAGCCTTGGCTTTTGCTAAGTCTTTTTCGCTTTTCGCGCTCTTTGCTTTTCCTTTGCCTGTTGGCGCAGGCGAAGGTTCCTCGCCGTCGGTCTCATCCAGTTTATCAGAGTCTATATCGGAATCGTCATCTTTCTTCCGGCCACGCTGAAAAAAGGTCTTTATAAAGCTGTTGTGACACTTGTGTTTTTGCTAACCTTTCCAGATACCTGTCTCGAAGTTGTTCCAGAGGCAGGAGTAGCTGGCGAAGCTGTTGATGGTCCAGCGGCATCGGCGCTTTCCTCTCCCTCTGCTTCATTGGTTGTTCTAATTCGGCGTTGGTAGGGATTGAGGTTCTGTACGCTGATTCCTTGTTCCTAATGAACGTATTATCAGCCTAAACGTTCACAAGATAACCTAGAACTCACTCGTAAAAACTCTGTGAGCGCCGATCCTGGACCGCGAACGTTATTCCGGCTCGCGCCGCCTCTTCCTCTTCCTCGATTAGACATGTTCGAGTTCACAAAAGATGTTTTAAAGGCTACGTCGGCGTTGCTGCGGTCTTGAAAAAAAGCGGATATGTGGCGTGGTGGTGGATCAGACGACGATCGGCCGCGTCGCGATCTAGAGCGGATGAGTCAGCTGAGACACGGTCACGTGAGTTTCAGTTGGATTACTGAGGTCAATCTCCACACACTGCCGTGTGCATATGTTAGGGCTTTGGTGGCTCATGATCACCATACGTCAGGCTCTCTACACATCTCTAATGCTCCGTCGGGATAGCCATGGCCATCACAGAGTTATTTATTGGTAACCACTGCACAAATGAGGCGGCCCGAGTTAACCAGCCCTGGAATATGCGATAACACACGTGAGGTTTACGATGGTGGTAAGATTCAAACATGTTTTATTTGACCAGCTCGGACTAATTTCTAGCCGCTTAAATGACATCCTGGTTATGTGTTGGTACAATTCTGGGTGGTTTCTTGACAACGCATTTGCACATCTGCAATCGGAATATCTTACGGCGACATGCATATCGATAGGCCGTTCTGACCTTTCGCACACAGGGTTTTTTGTTTGCTCAGTCAGCTCGGCGCTTCCGCATGTCCCAGGAACCCAACCTGAACGTCTACATGGCATC
>WSLO01000371.1:0-18126 GCA_019677385.1 Ceratobasidium sp. 392
TCCTTTTATACCCTGAGGGAGGCCTTGATCAAGCAAACAAGTGCACGCATACTAAGCCATGTGAAAGAGAGTGGTACTGCTACTTATGGGCATGCCCTTACCATAAGTAGGTGGTTCAGAGTAATGACTGGGCAATTAGTGGCTTAGAATGATGGATCCCTGCGATGCCATTGGTCGGAAATTATATTGAGACATCGTACTATATACATGTGGTGAGATCTTAGCTATCATGAGTCATAGAAGCTTCTAACGAACCAATTAGAAGGCGGAGATGATGGATGGCGAGATCGATCTGATTTATCGTCCAATCAGATCAATCTGTTGCCACCGAACACATCTCGGCGAAGCCTTGATGGATTGCTTAGTAACTCGGCGATCGGGTGCGCGCATCGCCGAGGTATCTTACGCAAAAGACAGCTAAGCGATAGCTTAAGCCGTTATGGAGCTATGGGCAAAACGAGTTAGTAATCAAATCAACTTATGGGCGCTTAAGTTGTATGCTGCATATCTCAATGAGTTCTTAAGCTAGAAATATGAAATAAATGCGTAAAGAAAGATAGGATTTTGTACTATTTATAGAACTACAAATAATAGCAAATCCGACGCATCAAAAAATACAGAAAAGCGGGGCTTAAATCAGGAGATAGTAAATTGCGAGTTTAGGCTCTAATGCAATAATGTTAGTATCCATAACAATGCCCTCCTCCACATCCCATTTTACATCCGGCAAACTGGTCCGTTATGCAACTCGTGGGCGTTTGTCATGGAACGGTTCTGCGGACGTCTACTACCGGCGGTGAAAAACCGCTACCAGCCGTATGAACACCTGGACTGTTATATTTCCCGACGCGCGCAGATGCAGGCTGTATCCCACATCTACGGCTTACCAATGCTTCCAAGATCGACGATCAAGTGGCGGCTCAACGGGCGTGAACGACTGTCAACGCGCGAGAGAATGTACCCCGACTGTGAGTCTCGTTTGCTATCTACATGTTGATTATTGGACAACTAACTGTTTCATTTCAGTTGACCATGTTATACTCAGATCCCCAGTAAACCAACAACCGCCAGTCGATGTATCGCTTACGAACCAGATGATCACATACTTCGGCACGACGTACATGGCACAACCTTGGAGCACGCAGCGGCCGGAGGTTCTTTGACGGATCGACTTTGACACGCTGGTCCGGTATGGCCGCTTTCGCTTAACCGACGACGGGGATCGAATTCGCACAGCGAGCTGCGTCGAGCGTAAAGCGTCAGCTCGCGACAACTCGTTCGTGAGGGTAAGTGGCAGTATGTTTAGTCCCTTCATGTTTTAGTCAACTTATGGTTTAATTTGCGCTAGTACGATATATTTCCAGATGCAAACGCTAGATTTCGGAACAGGCCAGACGTCCCAATTCGGCGGACCCAGTACGGTTGGGTGCTCGATGTATACTACCTCGAGTTCATCGAGGATGTTGAGTAAGTCTCCTAACGTTAAGTTTACTACTATCTATGCTAACTATTCTGCAGAAATGACACGCGGCGACCGTATCTTCTTGCGCGGGTCATGGAGTGCGTCACTAATGGCCTCGATGCGGCTCTGCCCCAAAACCCTCAAGTTACGTACGACCGGATGCGCAGTCCGACGATCATCAACCTCAACACAATAGACGCTGCAGTCGGACGAGTGCAGCTCAACCGCACCACATGGGCCATTGTTGACCGTAGTAGACACGGGGCGCGTGCGCAGTTTGTCGATGACAACGACGATGATGATGATGAAGACTGAGCTTTTTTTTTGTTTTACCTTTGTACTTGAGCCCCCACTTATATCACGCCCGTACGCCCTCGCAATCAGAAAATACAAATACATAAGTATATTGAGCGCAAACGCAAAACACTCAAGTACATGTACCTAAACCCAAGTCTTAATTGGGCAGTACATAAATTCGGGCCGTTAATAGGCTTCCGAACTGTGGCGGGTATTTTGGCAGGCACCGGCAGGGAATTTGAATACCAAAGAAGGGCGGAGATCACAGCGTGAAGATCTTGAATGTGCTTAAAAACCCTCAGGTACATATACAAATGCCTGCCAGAGCTGCCGATATGTACTGTGTACTGTCAAATGTTAGGTTAAGTACCCTGAATTACCACAGTGAGTACGCCAAAATCGGCACCACTATGGACGATCTGTTCACCCGCCTCGCCGATCATATCGCCAACTCATTACCGCCGACGATCACTCACGAGAGTCTTACAAACCTAATCCGGTAAGTGTAAGAGATGCAAACGACGGCAAGGTGATTCTACGTGGCTACAGGGGTATTGAACGTCCGATCGGACCACTACTGGCGGAGAGGAGGGAGAGCAGTGAGTTGCAGGGACGTGAGCTAGTCGGTAGGATGGGTACAAGCGAAGTCTTGCGAGCCTACCGTCAGGTCCGGGCGACTCTCGCATTTTTTGTGGTGAGTCATGCTTGGCAGTAACTTGGACCGCATGAGGCTGAACCGGTATTGGAAGATGTGTGAGAGCACGAGTTTGTGGAAGCTAGACATCGACCAAGACAGCGTGAGTACAGGATATAAACCCGAGACTTGGAGCGCTGAGCGAGTGCGTACCCCACAGACTACCGCCTTTGAGGCATTGCCCCACTGCCCCCAAGCCCACTATCGTTATGCGGGCCCCGACAGCGTACGTCGCAATGGTTGTATGCACAACACGCGCGTTGCTATATTGCAGGATCTTCAGAGCTGGGTGCACTACGGCAAAGACCAACATGTGTTCTGGCTGAACGGCACAGCTGGAACGGGGAAAACATCTATCGCATATAGCCTATGCGAGTACCTAGAGGACTCAGGAAGGCTATCGGCTAGTTTTTTCTGCTCTCGTGAGCATTCCACTTGTCGGGACGTCAATATGATTGTGCCGAGTATCTGCTATCAACTTGCGCGGCAGTCCCGGCCGTTCCGGTATGCAGTGTTGGGAGCTTTACAGGAAGACCAGGAGTCACAAACGGCCGATTGACGAGCAGTTTGATGTACTGATTGCCGCGCCACTGCGGAAAACCGGTCACGCCTTTGGTGTCGACGTCATCGTCGTTATCGATGGCATCGAACAATGCGACGACGCCGACGGCGTACTTCATCTGCTACAGCCCATAGTCGAACATGCTCCCCAGCTTCCTATCAAGTTCCTGCTCGGCGTTCGCCCAACTCGTATGATTCAGCAGTGCATAGTAGCTACTAGGGGCGAGCGTTCATTGTTTGAACTGCGCTTGCACGAAGCCAACCAAAGCGTTGTTCGGGAAGACATAAAGACGTATCTACTCAGCGAGCTCAATCGCCTGAACCTGCCAGCCACGACGCTGGAGACCTTGACCCAGCGGCCAGGAGTATTGTTCGCCTATGCGGAGACTCTTATCAAACAAGTGGGCCAGGCTGATCGGCCAGAGGGGTTGAAAAATCGTCAAGGTCTTCTACAAAAGGCTGACTATGAAATCGAGAGCGAGAACTACAACGGGCCCCTGAACGAGCCCGCGCTTCCAGAAGCCAGCGACAATATTGCCTCGGAAGACTCGACGGGCGACGTGATGAAAATGGTACTTGGCATCGCGGTTCACATACACGAACTACCGGTAACAAGTACCGTTTATGAACTACTGAAATCAGGATATAACTACACAAAACAAGACGCACTGGATTCACTCTTATTGAGCCTACTGGCGTCGGAGGCACACGGCCATATGGTGTCTTACGATGAGACATTCGGAAGATACCTGATGGACTGCTCGCTCTCCGAGCGGTTCTACCACGATGCGCAGCATTTTCATCAACAACTCACACACGCGTGCTTTGACCTTATCTCATCAGCCCGGCCTGTGTTCAACATCTGTAGCCTTGAGTCGTCCTACCTGCTAGATCGGGAGATTGCATATCTGAGAGAGAGAGCAGACGATGCGATATCGCCAGAACTGCGGTACGCGTGCTTACACTGGGGCATGCACTTGACGCGCTCCGGTCATTCGGATGATTTATTGGTGATGCTGAGAGCCTTTTTCTCTGAGCGATTCATGCTGTGGATCGAAGTGTTGAATGTAAAGCGCCAGATGTTGGACGGGATTAAGATTCTAGATGATGTGCGTGCGTGGCTACAGGTAAGCAAAACACCGAGTACATGAAAATGATTATAACGGAGTACAGAAAGCGACACAGTCAGATGAAGTCCGACAACTTGCGCAGGATGCTTATGCGTTTCTTACGGACATAGCAACCAGTCCAATCACGGGGAGCACACCTCACATCTATGTTTCGGGACTGCAAATCCTAAGACTTTTTGGTCCAGGTTTAGTACAATACGCAACAAGACTCAAACACTTTGCTATGAGGAATAATACTGATGCACCTCAGGGTCATACGGATCGCGTTACAGCAGTCGCATACTCTCCTGATGGCGCATATATTGTGTCCGACTCTGGGGACAACACCATCCGTATCTGGGATGCACACACTGGCAAGCCTGTAGGTCAGCCACTCACAGGTCACACACACTATGTCTACTCAGTGGCATACTCCCCTGATGGCGCATACATTGCGTCTGGCTCTGATGACAGAACCGTCCGCATCTGGGATACACAGACTGGCAAGCCTGTAGGTCAGCCACTCACAGGTCACACAAACCTAGTCTTCTCAGTTGCATACTCCCCTGATGGCGCATACATTGTGTCTGGCTCTCATGACAACACCATCCGTATCTGGGATACACAGACTGGCAAGCCTGTAGGTCAGCCACTCACAGGTCACACAGACTGGGTCCGCTCAGTTGCATACTCCCCTGATGGTGCATATATTGCGTCTGGCTCTGATGACACCACCATCCGCATCTGGGATGCACACACTGGCAAGCCTGTAGGTCAGCCACTTACAGGTCACACACACTATGTCCACTCAGTTGCATACTCCCCTGATGGCGAATATGTTGTGTCCGGGTCTTGGGATGACACCATTCGCATCTGGGATGCACAGACAGGCAAGCCTGTAGGTCAGCCACTCACAGGTCACACACAGGATGTCAACTCAGTGGCATACTCCCCGGATGGCGCATATATTGTATCCGGTTCTTCAGACAAGACAATCCACGTCTGGTTTGCACCTACACTGCAAGAACAAGCTCGACTTCAAGCCCCTACCGCATCCACCCACCTCACACAATCAAACTCCGCTAACCGCTCTAATCGTTCCACTGTGGTCGCCAAATTTGCTACTCGTAACCGCAAGCCAAAGCCTGCCTCAGCCATACGCAAATTGCCAACGCAGCCTGGTACGAGGTCCCATATCACCGCTAGTAGTCGCTTAGACATCTAATCTCCATCCTCGCACTTCCATCAGAACATTCGGTTCCGCCAATAACCAGGACGCCATTCGACTGGACTTTGAATGACGACGGCTGGGTTGTTGGCCCGAGCCGAGAGCGACTCGTCTGGATTCCGTCCGAGCTACGGAGTGCTCTTACGCCTCCTAATACCAAAGCCATTATCTCTACTGAACCTAGCCTCAGCCTGGATTTCCGCGATGCAAAGCTGGGCACAGAATGGGAGCAATGCTATGAACCGAGATGACTTGTTTTGTGTACTCAGTTGTGAAGCTTCAGCGCCTGTATTTATTGTTCTGCCTGCTGGGCATGTAGTTCATAATCCTCACAAAGTCCAATAAAGTCCTGTATCTATAGCTGTCCGTGCCTTTCAAGGTACTCTCCTGTAACTTTAGCATGATGAGACTACGACAACACAGTCCGCGCTATGCGAAGCCGACCTGACACAAAAGCGGCGTCCTCCACCCATTTATAGAGCTCTTACGCTTCGATCAGCTCATTTCATGGTCAAATCAGCGGCAGGACGCAGACGGCTGTCTGTACGACCTTGTCAGACTTCCAAGATCGTTGTCACGAACACCGCGATGAACTATAACTTTCGAATATGCACGTCGACTGCAACTATGCTCAACCAAGCCTCAGGCCCGGCGAGAAGCGTTTTGAACATCCTCAGAAATTGCAAATATTGCAGCGAGTTGACAGGAACGGTACCGTCGTGAGGGCCGCATGGATATATTCTAACCAAATGGAACGAAGCAACGGGTATACCAAGCTACAGTAGCTCATACGACGCCTCCTAAAGGACCGCATGTGATTTTTTACATTTTTATTTGAGGAACCAAGCGATACGAAGACTCACTAAGCAGTGGTCACATCGACGTAATGCAATATGAGGTGCAAACAACCCCGCACGTACCACTTGACTTGCAATTGACTTGGTCGTTCTCGAGGGTCTTTAGCTCATAGGATGCGACAACGCTCACGGAACAGACCCATTCGCCGAACGAGGATGCTACTTGACCACAATGTGTCTATAGTCAGCGGTCTGCTTCTGTTCGGCTGGCTCCGTCGCACGGAACCACCGAAAGCCGTAACCGGTAACGCCCCCCATCATCCTGCTGTTCTCGACCGCCACCGCCATCCGATGCTCGACGTCCACGAAGCGATAGACGTATCTCGAATGACGCTCAAACCTCTCGTCTTCGGCTCGTATCGACACACCCCAATCACGTTATGAAAGATTGGTCGATCGACAGCCGAGGACGTCGAAGGGAGACGTACTGGTTGATGTCGGCTCGCGGACAAGGACGAGGAGGGTTGAGGATAAAGAGGATGATGGGCGAAAGACAGAGACGACTGGACTGAATATGGAGTAAGGATGGGATGCTTCGACGGATGGGTGTGGGTGGCGGTGTGGTATCATCGGGTAGTCTGACGACAAGGGGTTCCCTTACACTCTCGTGAGACTTGTCATTTCCCACTCCTCGAATAAGATATGATTCATGAGTATGCTCACCAGATCTCTCGCGGGACAGCTTTGATCCTCGAGTAAACGACACGACGCCACGACTATCTCCCCAAATCACCAACTCACTCCCTGCTCTACCATCCAACCGGACATGGGGCCGGTATTGCTCACCAAGCTTTCATCCCTAATTCTCCCGACACACCCGTCGACGTTCCAATCTGGTCTGTGCCACCTTCCGCATTGCTCTGACTGCACCTCTCCCCTCCATCACTCTCGAAACTGTTCATGGCGTCCGGCGGCTCGGTAAGTAAACGCTTATCTCGTACTCTCCTACTTTTGCTCACATCGGAGAGCCTCCACGCTCAGCCAATCCCGAGCCATCGTGTAGGTAACTTCTCGGACGCCGACAGTCGAGGAACGGAACCGCGCCACCTCTTACTGGTATCGACGAGGAGGAAGCTGCGTCCTCAAAAACGACGCAGTCCCACGTCCGACCAGCGCAGGGTATCCATCTGGGTGATTTACCAAGCTCCATTTGCTCCTGCCACCAACACGTCGACTCCAAACGAAGCTCTCAAATGCACACAGACACTGCGCTCACTACCCCTCATTCGCCGATCCGCCACGACAAGACTTCGAAGACACGTTCAAGAACGCGACAACGACGCTTTCGACCGATGAAGAGCGTGATGCGGGACTCCTAGCGTGCGCGTTTGTCCGCGCAACGAGAGACAAGCTCGGGTTATTCTGGGAGAAATGGGAGTGAATGGGCCGTTCCCGATGACGTACAAAACAGGGAATCGTTGATCTGTACGTTGCGTTTTGTCCGTTTCTATCGTTTACGCTGTGCACTCAATCCCGTTATCTCTCTTTTTCCCCTTGACGTCTCGAACTCGTATATGCCGCCAACCTCCTTCCCGTCCTTTCCCTTCTCGGATACCCATTTCTCTCCAGCTCAAGCCTTCTGCTTCTCGAAATGCGAGTCCTCAAGCCAGCCGTCACTAGTTCAAAACCTAAACACTGATTAGGGCGAGTCGGATCGCGGGTTGGACCAGCAGAGTCCGGTCACGAAGGTGGAGGTGATAGTAAGGTGAGTCTCGAGATTAGGTAAAACGACAGGTCAAACGGTACGATCTTTGTTCGTTCGCTGCTTTTAGAGATTTACCACCAACTCGACTATCAGCTTCTATGTCCGCGGCAAGTGCTACGTTCTAGCCAACCTTCCTGATATTTTAGGCGCCCCGCACTCAACGCTCCGAGTTTCAACCTTGATTCGATAACGCATGCGGTACGACATGGACCTTGTTCAAGGGCGCTTTCTCATCTCCGAATCGTCTCTCATATTCGACTTATCTCACCCATACTGAAAACTTGAGAGGTTTGAAAGCTACGGAAATTTCTGTATGTCGAGTTGGATATTTGGCTATCTGTGCAACCAATGTAAGTTTATCGATTTATTTGTGTATTCGATTGTTGCCATCCTGTAGTTTACATGGATCCTGATGTCGAATCCAAATTATGTCGAATATTCAATTTTGTTTCCAGAGTTGTCTTCGTGCTTCGCTGCGTGGCAGCTTGTATGCGCCTTTTCGGCGGCGTTTAGGCCCAACTGTAGCAGGTTGACTCCCCTGATCTTGCAGGCTGAGAGTATGACAAGTTATTCAGTCATATGTTTTGCTTGTTCCGTCAGTCAAGCTAACGGGTACTGAGTCAACTAAGCTGGTATTAACCTCCAGTTCATTTTCTCCCCACCAGTCCATGCACTATCTGAAGCTTATAGCGCCACCTGAAATTGTGTTGTTGAGTATTCTGTAGCTACGCGACATGCGCCAACTCACTAATGGAGGGTACATGTGAAGCGCCGATCTCGAGACCTCTATATCAGTATCCTTCACGAACAGACTATATAGCAGCGGATTAATCAAACCGATCAATAGGAAACTCAGCAAACACTCACTTGAACCGGCCTGGCTTGGTTTCAGAGGGCCTAAACTGAAAGTAATCCGCTCTGGTCTCGCATATACCTGAGTGTTGTTGCTCAGGGCGCCGTCGGATGAGAGGTAGAGACCGTTCATAACGCTTCGAATAGCTTACGCTGCTTGATCTCCATGAAACTTCAACTCCCACTGCAAAGCTTGAGCAAGTCTCAGAACGCAACAGTAGGTAGCTTGCACTACCTTGAGGTGATCTTCGGGTGCCTCAAACCGACGCACGGTGGCGATCCTCGTACTCCCTCCAATTCCGAGGGACATGTAAGATGACCCTAAAGAGCGATCCTGCGGCCTATTGATTTGGTATATGCCATCTGGGATTGGTTGTGACATGATAAGAGAGGACGTCGAAGGTTGGGACTTTCCCGAAGCATTGATCCATGGCTTATACAGACCTGCCGGGGTCTGGAGTGCATCGATTGCGTCACGGATGAGTTGTGAGGTCATTCTCGGGCCACGAGCTGAAACTCGTGTTTTGGGCGTCAATCGCTGGATTCTTGACAGAGGAAGCTTCAATTTTTCCATTGCATGCAATAGGCTCGTGACCAGCCGTCGTAGCAAATCTGACCTGCTATTTCAAGAAGATAACCTAAGATCAAGCCACAGGGGAATCATCAAAGAAGCAAGACAAAACGGGGCACAGGTCAGTTTGCTACGACGGCTGGTACAATTCACCTAGTGAGTTCGGCCGAACGAGCTCGGGCCAGGTTAAAGTTCGTTTGTGAACGGACTTAGCAGATTTCTGGCTGGGCGCTTGTACCCGATGTACAGTCCATCCTGAAATTCTATGTAAACAGTGTTCCGTAGCTATCATACAGGACATTGAAGGCAGCTTGAACTCTTTAGATGAGCAGCTAAGAGCATATAGTCGAGCGCTACTATAAGGAGAGCCACTAATGTAAGCCTTAGACTTTGTTTCTTCCTGCCCTGAACTCAAAACGGTTTACTTTTTTGGGTTTGAGGCTTGCGTATCTGCATATATGCTTTGGGTCACGTACTCTGTTTGGTTCCGAGGTGCTGAAACTTCGGATGAAGCCGGCTCTGGATTTGGGCTAATAGCTGTGTCGGAAAAGTGGGGTAACCGGTACATTACAAATCGCTTTTTGGGACGAAATGTTGGTACGTTTATATGTCCCCTTTTCAGTATGTTTTTGAGTAGCTCAAAAGTGCTTTTTTCGGCCGATTTCCGTACGATTCCCCACCTCTAAAAACTGAGCAAATCGTACGATTTTTTATGTTTCTTTGCCGGCTGTTTCACGCCGGACGTTTTGGGCGACTTTTGGTACGCGGCGGGCATCCGGTTTTCGCACGACTCCGACGAATCTTACTAAGTCAGGCCAACGGGCTGGATAGGGAAAAATCGGACGAGTCAGTACGTTCAAGAAAACACGAATCGTACCAAAAATCGGGCAAGTCGGTACGTTTAATGGCGCACGAATCAAACGGAATAATGGACGAATCGAACAGATTTATTGAGGACAATATGGGCGGAGATTAGGACGTACAGGCGAGAGGAAGCGGGACGATTACTACGGTATCTAGTAGGATATGTGCGGACACAAAAAAATGTACAATCGTGTATACAGCGGGCTATTAATCGTGTTTAAAACGGGACATCAATCGGGGTATGGAACAAGACATTGGGCACTCGCAAACTGTAGGGCTCGGCAGGAAAGTGGACCTGTAAAAACCGGGGGTCGTATCGTGTATTTAGCTTATGAAAATGGCAAGCAACTCAACTCGGGCACGCGTTGCACTCACTCATGCACCAGCATTCTCGCCCTCCTCTTCACGAAAGCCGTCGTCGCTTTCGTGGCCATCCTCGGGCTTCTCTGGCTCCAGCGGCTCGCTCTGCAGCCGAGTTGGCGGCTGATTTGGCGGCTCTTCGGGTGCCTGCTTGGCTGACTTCCGGCCCTTCGGCGTCGAGCTCTTGGCCGACGCTGTCAACTGGTTGAGCGCCGCGGCGGTTTGGTTCATAGCGGCGAGGGCGGCATTACCTGAGCGCAGGCCCTGCCGGCGCACAAGCGGTTGAGCTTCGAGGGCAGGCGCTGGAGGATTGCGATCGGGACCGACAGCGCTGGGCGGGGGAGGAGACGGTGGGGGAATGGGTCGCATGTTGGGTTGGATCCGCTTGCGCTGAGGCTCCGGCGCGGGTTGGTTGCCAGTCGGGCTGTTCGAATTGGTTGCCGGAGCGTCAACGGCCGCGTTGGTCTGTGCTGCGGGTTTGCCTTTGCCTTTTCCCCCAGGTTTTGCACCGGACTTGGGTGGCGTGGGGCCGGGTTTGGCGGTGCTCATGGTGGTTTGGCCATTCGCCTTGGCTTTCGAGGCGGCCTTGGGCTTGGGCTTTGGTTGAGGCTTTGGCTGAGGCTCGGGTTCAGGTTCAGGTTCGGGTTCGGGTTCGAGTTCGAGTTCCGGCGTGAGTTCAGGCGAAGGCGATGGCTCGGTGTTGCAAGCCTTCTTGGATGTGGGGAAGGAGGGGATGGAGAGGGGATCGTCGGGGCGGAAGGCGGGGTTGCCACGCGGGGCTGGAGATTCCTCCCGACAGCGCTTAAGTTGGGGTTTGGCCGAAGACGAAGCGCGAGGGGCTGGCGGCGGGTTTGCGTAGGAGCCGGTGGCCACAGGCTGGGTCCGACGGGGCAGACGCCGCTCAGGCTCGGTGTTATCAACATCCATCGCGTTGTCGATAGGCTCGACCGAATCGGCTCGCATTAGATCGGGGTCGTCTATAGTTTGTGTCAGTATAACGTATGGTGTCGACTTAATGTTAGTATTCACCCAAATCAGCCTCGCCAAAAGCGAGGTCCGCGGCGAGCGCTTGCTCTCTCGCCTCTCGCTCCGTCTGCAGCTTGTGCCCGCGTCGGTGGTTGAACTTCGTCTGGAGCAGCCGGGTTGTGGCCCAGCGGTCCTCGAAGTTCAACAAGCCGGGGATGCACCTCTCGAGCTATCAAACAGCGAGTGAATTCGCGCAAACCAAATCAAGAGAAGTACTTACGATATTACTCCCGAGAGCTATGTGATCGCCGCTTTGACGTTTCCAGATCTTGCGGAAGTCAAAGCCGCAGAGGCCGGCCACCTGCCGCGCCGCATCCTACGTTGAGCAGGGTAAGTGCCGGTAGAATAGTATATAGAACAAAGACTTACCTGCATGTTCAGCCAGGTCTCCCGCTTCGTTGCGCCCAATCCGTAGCGGATCCGGGCCATTGTACGGTCCGTATCCTTAGGCGGATAAGGGATCCACTTAGGCGCACCAACTCCTACGATGGGCGGGAGTTCTCCCGGCTTCTCGGAACGGGGATCTGCGACAGGGGCCGGACGGGGTGCGTCGATGGGACGAGCTGCGTTGACCGGGCGGGAAGTGTTGGCAGGGCGAGTGGTGTTGACAGGCCGAGGGGCGTTGGCCGGATGGGGAGCGTTGGCTGAGCGAGCGTTGCCGGCTGGCCTGGGGGCGTTGTTGGTGCGGTTATTGGTAGGGTGGGCTGGAGCGGGCGCGCGAGTACTGGATCCCGAGCTCGAGGCGGTGGCGCGTGCGCTGGATCCCGAGCTAGAGGCACCGGGGGTTGCGCCGGTCATTCGATTAAGCCGGCGCATCATGTTGTCGTATTCGATGCGGGACTGCTCGGCTGCAGCCTTAAGCTGGCGGATCTCGTCTAGCGTTTGGCTATGTTAGCAACCGTTAGGTGTGTAGGTGGGAGGACTCACCGGCTTGCGCGTCGTGGGCAGCGCGCAAGATACCTAGGTCGTCATCTTGGACTGGGTCGGGCTCCTCGTTCTGGTCGTCCGGCGGCCAATACGTGGGTTCGTCCCCTTCCTCTACTTCTTCTGGTGGGTCGTCGTATTCGTCGTCGCCTGGCTCCTCGTCAAACTCCTCGTCCGGGACTAATCGGTGCTTGCCCTTTGCTAAGGCAGCTTGCGCGTCTCGGGTCTGTCGTTGACGTGCGTTGTCTTCTTCATCCTGGCCGCGACGAGGGTGGGCAGGGGCTTTGCCTTTTCCGTTTTGTGGGTTAGCCATAGCGTTTGAGAGACAGAAAAAAAGGGGATGGGACTCGAGGGAGATGGCAAAATGGTGGCTTACCGTGCGTACAAGAGTGGGTTTATAAGACCGGGGGTAGGACTCTGCCGTATCGTTGTCGTGGTCGAGTTGTCAGCATGGGGGATGACGAAGCGAGCCGGAAAAGAGCAAAGTCCGGAGACCGTAGTCCGGCGATCGGTCGGAGGGCGGGGTCGTGCGGATGGCTGTGAACACAACTGAGTGGTGCGTTTCGTACGAGTTTCCGCACAATTCCTACTACTTTCTGGTCCGCTGGTGAGTATCGGCAATATAGTTTTTGGGAGCGTTGCTACCCCGTTGCGTTACAGGTTCTACCGGCGCCAAAAGCTTGAGCACTGGATTAGGTGATCAGCGCTGGCTTCTCGTTGAGCCACGTCACCCTACAACGTCGACGCTCTCTGCTCTGACTCGGCGCCCTCCAGTTTAACTCGCTCGTGCTGCCATGACTGCTGCCACTACGCCTGCCAACGACGAACCCCAGCCCACTTTTGCTGCCACCACCTTCCCCTGCTACGGACTCATCATATTCGTCAGCGGTACATTGTTTCTGCCGGCCTACGGCCTAAGATAAGTGCTTTTTTTGCATTTCAGTCCCCGCTTGAGTCGACGCTAACTTACAGCATGCTGCGCAGTGTTTTCGATCGCAGGGGAACGAGCTCCCCTGCGATCGTAAATATTTTTGTTTGTAGCGGCTCCAAAGCTCGCACGACATAGTTGGGATGCGCTTCTCTGATTCACGCTCACGGCCCTCCCCCACATCACCCTCAGCCGCCGACTCACCACTCGACACCGCCCGGCCTCCACCTCTTTTTTTGTGCGTACTGCGGTCCCCACAACGCTTCTTGCACACTCGGTGCGTTTCACCTTCGCTTAGTCGTATTATTGAGCTCACCACTGGCATTTATTAGAACATTTTCGCTGTTATGGGTTAACAATCGCCCCGCCCTCTTCCACCCTTGCTCTCAGTGTTGTTTTTTTGTACGTATGCACATCCTCACTTGTTCTATTCTCTCGAGCTAACATTCTCGTAGAATGGCCTGCACAAAGCGTCATTGCCTCGGCTGTAAACGTTTTGTGTCCTTTCGTACCATCTGTCGCCATCTCAAGCACGGATGCGACCGACAGCGCAGACGTCATTCACGCCTGCTTGATGCTGCCGACGCGATCATTGAGCGCGCTGCGCGCGAGGGTCAGGTTCGCCTAGCGCCCAATCCTCGACCACCTACTCGCCCGTCTCGTCATTACAACCGGCGCGAACCTCCACGTAATCCGCCGCCTGCTGCACTACGTGCACGGCTTGCCCGCCAGCCGAGTGATCCACCATCCGATCTCCCTCGGCGATCTCCCGAACTCGACAACCCAGATTTCGGGCACGATACCCCTGGCGCTGGTCCTGGTCCCACATCTCGCAACACCTCCCCCCGATTTGCACGCAGACCATCTCCGCTGGGCGAACGCGGCGAAGATGCCCCATACACACTGCGCGACGCGTTTCCGTGGCTCGAAAACCTGAACGCCGAGGAGTACCTCGTTAACCAGTTCCTCTCGCAGCTCATACGCACCGGCGGTAAGTTAAACTATTCTATTAAATGTATACATAGCTAATCAACTTGTCAGACCATAAACTCCCTCACCACCAGAAGCTATTCGTTCAGGCCTTCAACATGAAGGTCTCCACCGACATCACCGGCATCTCATACAGCAAGCTCCGGCGCGCATTCCCTGACCGGCTTGGCGATCTCCCCACCGAGGCCAAGCTCTGCACCCGCATTGGATCCATCTCGGGCTTGGATGGGAGTCCCGTCGATTGTTGCGTCAATTCATGTGTTGCTTTCACCGGCGATTATAAGGACGAAGTCATTTGCCCATACTGCCCGGAGCCACGTTACAAAACCGACCCCCGCTCTGGCCGTCGCGTCGCACAGCGGCAATTTCAATACATTCCCATCATCCCACGCCTCATTGCCTACTACCGTAATCCGTTAATGGCCCGCAAGATGCGGTATCGATCAGAGCGACAGACGGCGCCTGACTCGATGTCAGATATCTTTGATGGCTCGTTCTACCGCCAACTACTTGATCGACGTGTTACTGTTGGGGCTGAGACTCTCGGCCATCGTTACTTTTCTAAGCCGACCGATGTCGCGTTCGGGCTCTCGACAGATGGCTTTGGGCCTTTCAAGTCCCGCAAGCAGACATGTTGGCCCCTCATCCTTTTTAATTACAACCTCCCGCCTTCAATCCGTACTCAACTCCAGCATATCTTGTGCATTGGAGTCATCCCTGGCCCGAACGCACCCAAGGAGCTCGCAACATACCTCGAGCCCTTGATCAACGAGCTTGAGGACCTTGCACGCGGGATTCCTGCGTTTGACGTTATTGATGGGCATACGTTTGCGCTCCGCGCATACTTGCTTGCGGCCTTTGGGGATATGCCCGCTGCAGCCAAACTCATGTCGATGAAGGGTCCGAATGGCAAATTTCCGTGCCGTGCGTGCAAGATTGAGGGAATCAATCCCGGGGGGTCTGGCCGCAACAGGAACACCCTCTACACACCTCTTTCCCGCCCTTTTGCCCCACACACCAGCATCCGACGTTACGACCCGCTTAACCTGCTCCGCCGTTCTCACGCTGACCATATCCAACAAGCGCTCAACGTCCAGGGTGCGGTCAACAATGCTGCCGAGCAGGTACTCTCGCGCGATACTGGTGTTAACGGCCTCTCACCGCTCGCACGTCTGGCCTCACTGGAGTTTCCTACATCATTCCCACACGACTTCATGCATCTCATGTTCGAGAACATTCTGCCCACACTGATTGGGCTTTGGACTAGGCGAGGACGTTGGAAGAACTTTGGCACTAACAACGAGGACTATCGACTATCTGACGAAGTATGGACCGCCATTGGCGCTGCATGTGCTCAGAGCGGTGACACAATCCCCGCTGCGTTTGGTTGTCGAGTACCCAACCTTGAGGCAAAGCCACGAGAGGTCACGTCAGAGAGTATGCTGCTCTTCGCCACACTCCTTGGCCCGGCTGTTCTTCATCGCCGCTTCGTGCGCCCTCGGTACTATCATCATTTCGTCCGGCTTGTCAAACTCATCAAGCTGTGCCTTGGTCTCACGGTTCAGCGTGCTGAGATAGGTGAAATTTGTGAAGGGCTTGCAAAATGGGTACAAGACTATGAACGGTATGTGTTCCATTTTGTATTGTATTGTATTACTTTTGTGCTGATTATATTATCTTGGTGACATACAGGTTCTACTATCGCAATGTCCGGTCCCGCCTTGCCGCCTGTACCCTCCCTCTTCATGCTCTTCTTCATGTTGCCGACGACATCGAGGCTATGGGCCCTGTTTGGTGTTATTGGGCGTTCCCGATGGAGCGCTTTTGCGGTGCGCTTGCGCGTGCTAATAAGAGCCGCCGTTATCCCTACACGAGCATGAACCAATATGTGCTACAGCTGTCTCAGCTTAGCCAAATCAAGCATTGCTATGGTCTCGGTGAAGAGCTTGATCTCAACACGCGCCAAGAAAACATCGCTACCGGTACGCGGTATACCTGATACCACGACCTTGTTTTTGCCAAGCCCAGGCGCGAGCGCCCCATCCAGCGGCCCTTGATCCGCAAGGTGGCAGACTTTATCGCGACGCAAATTCCAGTCAGCGCTGCAACCATTCGGGATGAGTTACTGGACCGACCGTTCGTGGCTTGGGGCAAGATGCAGCGCATTGTCAAAAACTACAGAGGTGACGTCATTGGCGGTGACCTCATTCGAGGACACCATATCGTGTCTGGCAATGCCGAGTCGCGTGATGCCTCACATGTCAAGGTATGTTATTTTTTCTTTTAATTTCTTGCGGGGCTGATTTTTTTTTTTGGTTTTAAGTATTGGTCGGTCAACTCACATTGGCGCTGGTCTGAAGGCCCGGCTGTTGTCCTTGAGGAGGAAACTTTCGGCTATGGTCGCGCTGAACAATTCATAGTGATTGACGCAGCGTTTCTACGACAAGTTACCGAGGCAGCCGGTGTATTCTACCCGCACATCAACGATCTTGTCCTCGCTGTCATCTCCCCAATTCCCTACCTCCGCTACAGCGCCTTGTCTGGGACAACGGAGTACGGGCTCAGGGCTGGTAATTATGTCTCACCCGAAATTATTGATGCAACAAAGGTGGACGGCTTGGTGGGGCGTGTGAAAACACCACTCGGCGAGTCTTACATTCTTCAACGAGACACTGCCGTTGGGCAAATGGATATGCTTGACAAAGTCATTAACCCAGACTAGGTACATGAACCTTTTAGCACTCTTACTGCTTGCGTGTCGTATTACACTTTCAATCCATGCCGTATCCTCTCTCTCTACCTCAATCGCTATTTTACTGTAAATACCATCATAATAATGTTATACAAACTGTTCCATTAACGCTGGCGGTCCAATTATGCATCGTCTGTAAGCTCGACATCAAGTGAGCCATGAATTTCCTACAAATACACGTTTCCCACCAGTCCATATAGCGTACAATTTGTCTGAAACCAACACGAAATGGCAGCATCGGAAAAGTGGTACGTTAAGATAGACCGATTTTAGTATGTTGATGCGGGTACGAAACATCCCGTTTATTCGTGCAGCCGTTTCCACATGTTTCGGCCAATAAACAGTACGTTTAAATAGACCGATTTGAGTACGATACGTGTCGCAAGAAACGTACCAAAAACCGGTACGTTCAATGTACCGGTTTTCCACGGCCAATTTGCCGCGCTGAGTAAGCTTGGATTCATCCGAACTTTCCGCAGGTAGGCATATGATGCGATAGATTATGGTACTACTCATGCATCTTGGACCCAGGGCATACATGTTCATGCAAGATCGCCCATCTTACATGGCTGAAGCACCATGTTTGGGAGTGACTATGAGGCCGCAACAGGCATGTTCATGAGTGTGTTCATGAGTGTGTTCATGAGCGTGTTCACGGTCTTACTCATGAGTGTGTTCATCAGCATGCTCATGAGTGTGTTCATGAGCATGTTCATGGCCGTGTTCATGAGCGTGTTCATGAGCGTGTTCATGAGCGTGTTCATGAGCGTGTTCATGAGTGTGTTCATGAGCGTGTTCATGAGTGTTCTCATGATTGTGTTCACAGTCATACTCATGAGCGTGTTCATGAGCGTGTTCATGGCCATGTTTACAAACAGACTATTGAGGCTTTCATGAGTGTGTTCAACATGTTGTTCATGATGGTCTCAATTGAAGTTCATGAACA
>WSLO01000372.1:7914-18091 GCA_019677385.1 Ceratobasidium sp. 392
CAATGAAAGGATATTGAAGGTGACGAAAACAAGTCAACGTTTGATGTGATGCTAGAGGAAAACAAGTTTGGAGAATTTTACGGCAGAGGAAGAGGGCGGACAGGCAGCTTAACCGAGGATGAGGACGGGATGGCGCGATGAAGATGATACCCGTCTTAAGACGGTATGAAGTGGTTGACTCAAGACGTGGATACAAGTGAGGTGGAAACGAATACAAGGTATGCTTGGCCGTTGTCATTGCACGACAGAAGACTCCTCAACCGAGTAACTGGGCGGGGGTAATCATATATGGATACTTCGAGTGAGTCTCGTTTATTTGTCCGACCATTGGTGCGCGAACTACAATAATACTATTTGAGTAGATTACCTCCTACTTCGTCATTCCTTATTCAAAGGCTCTGAAACTTGGGCTATTCATGGGTTCTTCAGAGTTTTATTGTTTAGAACGTCCCAGCATAGCCAACGATCAATATATCAAAAAGTAGTATATTAGTTTATAATGACCTTAAAGTTAATGAGCGCCCGAGGAACTCATCAACACGTGTATTACCCATAACAGCTTCTTGAAGACGGAAAAATGGTGCGTGCTATCAGTATCTATGAAAATAAGATGCGCGCTTGGACGTAAACTAATGAGCGATCTGTTGAACTCAGCCAGAATAGAAAAATCTCGGGCAGAGGCTATGCTGCAGAAGTGCCAAGACCTTTGCAGCGCCCAGACGAAGGGTTTAATAGCGCCTATTTCGGCCTGCTGAGCGGCGTTGACTGCCCTGATAATTGAACGATTTCATCGCTCGAATCCTCAATAGGTAAGTCCCCGACATCTGGACTAGACGACAGGCGCCGGGACCGTGAGGACATGATAGGGTACTTCGGGGAGGCCAAACATCCCGGCATCTATAATTCGACGGTAAACGAGCTGAGAGACACCATCGCCGTTCACTTCTCCTCACTGGTTCAAGTAGCCTGCAGCGCTTCTTCTATCTCTGGGAGCGCTTGACGAAGCTTGATTACGCGATAACTAGCCATGTCTAGACCTCGCTCAAGTCTATTTTTGCACCTTAAAAGCCAGCCTAACCCCGATGCAAAGTACGTGAGGGACGTCCTTGCTTTTATTTCCATTAACCTATCTTTCTCAGCTCTGTGCTATGGGACCACCGACTAAGGCAGAGGCGGCCAATATCTCGCAATCCGTTTGTCCCGGACGAACCTAGCGCCTCGTATGAAATCACGGACCTGGAGTCGCCTGGCCCCACACGCAGGCCAACTTTAATCGAGGGCGTTCATTCCGAAAGCGGGACGAAGGAAGCGAGCCGAGAAGACGTAAATTCTGAGAGTAAGAACCTCGACGTTGTCTGGGGCGAGCAAGCGCCCAAGTGGCTGAACTTGGTAAGACGCCCCACCTCGTTCGCCATTCTGGTTGAGGCAACGAATTATGTATTTAGTTTTACGATCTTGCTTGGACGGCAACTTTTTCAAGCCTGACCTCAAATAACAAGTTCAAAGCGCCTTGGGTAAGTTATTTAGTTCATTATCGTCACCGTTTCCTGGATCGTCTGAAACACTGTGGTTCAGGATTCGGTTACGTACATAGTTTTCTTCACGATCGCGTGGTGGATATGGACGTCGCAAGTCTTTTATAGCATCGACTTTTACACGGACGACTGGTACGAAGTATACAATCGTTTCACGTTGATTCGACGCTTAATTTCTTGAATTAGGTTTCATTTGCTGATCGTATTTCTTCAGCTGATTATTTTCGGAGCCCTGGCCGCGATTACATGAGGTAATCAGCGAACTTTTCCATAGAGTTACGTTCAGCATGTGACTTTTTGGCACAGGGATTGACGTCTCAACCTATATTTTACACTCTCCTGGCTCAACGGAATGGGAGTCAAACGATATTAATACCATCACGCCCGAGCTCTATAGCGCAGAACGGCTTACCAAGTTATCGTTTGAAGCTATTGCTATTGTTGTGGCCCTTAGTCGGTATGTACCAAGTTACTTTGTTCGTCGAGAAATTCATCTATTTTGCGTAGCTTGCTCTTGCTTATTCAGCATATCCGAGGTGGGTCATTAACCTAACATTCCCGGCTTGCTGTTACTTATCTTTCCTGTCTCAACACCGCCAGTTGCTATCTACGCCAAGTTCACCTCCCAATCCAAGAGTTACCCACTTCGCCTTTTGATCGTTCCCATCGCACTTGCTATCTCAACTGCGCTATTCTTTGTTGCTTTCGTTACCACTAGACGGCACGGAGAGGAGCCAAGGGGCGCCAAAGCCAAATTTATCCTATGGGCTACTGGGATCCTGGTCGAGGTCGTCGCGCATATCGTACGGTTCCAATTGGACATCAATGAAGGCATCCGACTGAGGTCGCATGGGTCTATTGTTAACCGATTCTGCGGAATTACTACTATTATCATAGGAGAGGTGAGTCCGGTGTTGACATCTGGAGGGGTGCACTGATAGTAGGTCAACAGGGTATCAACGCTATCGCCGGAACGATTTACGCAATCGAGAAAGCACCAGGATTTGGCGGACCAACAGGTGCTGGGATTGTCTGCTGCGCAATCATTGTTTTCTTCCTCGTGTATCTGTACTTCGAAGGCGCCGCGCCAATGAAGTCAGTACGTCGTCGTGCCGCGTGGGCTATGGTGCATCTTCCTTGGCTACTCAGTGCCATTCTGCTGCTCGAAGGTAGTTAATCGATTCATGTATGCGCATATATGCCTGATTTTCTTCCTTCATGCAGGCGTCAAAAACCAGCTTTTGCTTTCGGTACGTTTAGGTCATTTCCTGAAATGCTCCTGTTATATCAACTATATAATAAACTGCTAATTGATTATTTTCTGTAGAGTTTCATGAACTCCGCCAATTATCTTCTGGATCAAACCGACACCGTTCTAGGTTCGGATACTTTCGACATGGCTCAAATTAATGCCACTATGCGACCTTTGCTGCTCAAAGGTGGAATGACGTGGGACGACCAGTATCAAAAGCTCAACGACCTGTTTGAGCAAAACGCGACGGCGAGCAATGCTACTGAACTCGATGACGCAACCTTAAATGACATTCTGGGCGTTTGGTATCTACGACTCCGGATGACAACTACACTTAACACTTACATTGTCTGTGGAACATTTTATTTCAAACACACGCGCTCTTTGCTTACCTTTTGGCCTTGAATCAGAACTTCATGGACAATGACACAATCGCGGACGACGTTCAAGAAACGATTGCTCGGTATCAGAACGACTACGCTTTCGCCTATCAGGTATCAAACTCCTAATATAATTACTTGATTGATCATTGCTAATTCGGGTACTTCTAGGATGTCGTCAGTGAATATGCCGATATCCTCGATGGAGTAAGTATCTACTCTCACCTTTCGACTCAGTATGTGGTCTTACATCCAATTGCAGTTTGTCTGGGACCTGATTAAAAATATCGTGACCAATGCTCGATATATCTCGGCCTTGTGTGGTCTAACTTTCATCTGCCTGGGCACTTTGAATCTGATTCAATCATGGCCCCGAGGTGCGCGTGTTCTGTTACAAAAACGATGTCCAACTGAAAAGTTTTTCCTCAAAAGATCGCTTCCAGTGGGCTTCTATCATCAGCCGCTATGCTATGGGATTAGCCATGATGATGTTGCTATTGCTCAATATTGGGAAATATCAGAGCTACTGGACTCCAGGCGACGAGCCAGACTCCAAGAGGGCAGGCGTGTTCAACTGGGTTGATACGTGAGTTTTCTTAAAGGCGTAATACGCATCACATCATCCTGACTATGATCTCGATTTCTAACAGCAATTGGGTCTTGCCAACATTAGCATTGGCATACGGTATTCAATTCATAATAGACACGGTATGCATCCCTACTATACGACATCTCCAAGTCGCTTATTGTTCTGTAGGCCCTCGTATACGTAGCTGTATATTTTTCTGGTAAATCTCGCTCCACAGCACGACGGGCCGCAAGAGGCGAATAGATAGTAGGTTCTATGTAAAAGATCTCCGCTTTCTCCCGATCTTGTCTCTCCGAGAAAGCTTCACGCATTCATCATGGACTTTATTCAGCGTTGTGTTGTGTAGGACCATAGGTCCAGCTATGTATACAAACCCGAGACCGAATATGGTCGTCCCACAGATACACATGGCTTGATCCTTTGAAAATTCAGGTCTGTCTGGCGGGGAAGTCACTTGCAGATCACTAGTAGCGCTAGGCACAGCAGCGAACTGGCTGACAAGGCCTAACCTGAGTGTCCACAGAGTTTGTATCAGAAGATCCAACTTGGATAAAGCGTCTTGTTCACGCTTCCCCTATCTATGCCGGGATTCTACAATAAATATGTATCCAACGAGAACCAAGGGGAGCAGGGACCTAGTAACCACATCGCTCGTAGAAAAGACTTTTATAGTAAGTGATCTGAAGCGCCCACCCGCTCGGCAAATTACCCGAGGGCGGCTGATCATCTTCCGAGATCAAAGCAGCTTACTTCATTTCACTGATTAGCCAGCTTCGAGATCAACACCCAGATCAGATACCTCTCAGTGGGATAGACGGCTGAAAGCACCGGAGCCAGGCTACAGGCTATAAAATGCCCTTACAAAGACCGCAAGTGAGCAACTGTCAAAGCATAGTTGTCTCCTACCTCCCAACTCAATATCTCAACCTATCCTCTTGATCCTCAAGTCTGAAGTTACAGCAATCTATCATGCTTGAACCACTATCAAATTTCTTCACGGGTGTCAACAGAAAACCAAACCCTCGTGTAAAGTATGTGTCGAGAATACCTTGTCCCATCCTTAATGGCTGTTGACTCTTGATTCCCAGCACGACGCTGCGAGGCTACCGAGACCAGCGGCGTCGCCCTTTCCTTTGCAATCCGTTTGAGCCAGCTCAACCACTTGCCTCTGGTGAAGTGGAGGTCACGAATCTTCCAAATCTTTCGCACCAGCCTGCCAAGCCGAGCGAAGGCGATTCTTGCGAGGAGAAACAGGACGACCCTGCTAAAAAGGCCACAAGCTTCGACAATACTCAAAATGAGAACTACGACCATGGGACAGGAGAACCTCCGGAGTGGCTAACTCTGGTAATTTGAAGTTTTTTCAGCTGTTAAACCTACCCTGTTTACTAATAAGCACGTTAGTTCTATGACCTAGCCTGGACAGCAAGTTTCTCCAGCATAACTTCCAATAACAAATTTAAAGACCTTTGGGTAAAATACAAGTTTCCTTCGATAGTTTCAGTTAACCGACATGTTATACCGTAGGACTCGGTCTCGTACATAGCCTTTTTCACTGTTGCATGGTGGATATGGATGTCACAAGTCTTCTACAGTGTAGATTTTTACACAGACGACTGGTACGTTAAGCGAAAAAGTTGTGTCGTACATGTACTAATTCGGACAAATGCTAAACCAGGTTCAATTTAGGAGTTATATTCTCCCAGTTTATTATTTTCGGGTTTCTGGCTGCTGTAATGCGAGGTAAATACCTGGTTTATGCAGACAACCCTTGTTTTAAATCAATCAAATCTTTTAGAAGTCGATGTTTCAACTTACATCGTGCATTCCCCTGGGTCGGAAACCCTGGAATCATATCAGGTTATGACTACTACACCCGAGCAATACGCTGCAGACAAAATAGCGAAAAAGTCTTTTGAGCTCGTGGCTATCGTCGTTGCTGTTAGCCGGTGAGCGCTCGTTTACACCGCAGATTTTGAGTAAAAGCTGATATCAACTATAGTGCACTCCTTCTCGCGCAACACATTATCGGTAGCTTCGCTCAGTCTTGACATATCGCTTCATTCAATTTACTCGTTTGTTTGATTAGTGAACATATTCGCCAAGCGCACATACCAATCGAGACGCTACCCTTATCGGCTTCTTGTCATTCCTTTCTCGCTCGTGATTTCAACCGGACTATTCTTTGCGGGATACATCATTACCAAAAAGCACGGTGAAGAGGCGAAGGGAGCGACGCTCAAGTTCATTCTGTGGGGTACCGGTATACTAGTCGAGGCTATCGCGCATATAGCCCGATTTCAGTGGGAAATCAACGACGGACTTCGATTAAAATCACGGGGGTCCATTGTAGGGCGCCTTACTACGATCACTACAATTATTGTAGGAGAGGTGGGCTGCTTAGCTCTACCTTAGAAACATACTAACTATTTCTGTTCAGGGTATCAACGCCATCGCTGGTACACTCTACTTCATTGAGAAGGCACCAGACTTCAGCGGAACAATGGCAATTGGCGTTATATGCTGCGCAATCATTGTTTTCTTTCTTGTCTACTTATATTTCGAGAGTGCTGCGCCATTGAATCAACCGGTGCGTCGTCGCGCTGCATGGGCTATGGCCCATCTCCCCTGGCTGCTTAGCGTCATACTACTACTTGAGGGTAAGTCTGTTTCAAATCCCGCAAGCATGTGTGCGTCTCTAAGCCGCTTCTTTGCAGGCGTCAAGAATCAGCTCTTGCTTTCGGTACGCCTATGGTATTCGGAAGACGATCTTGCTACTAACAATCAGTGATATTTAGAATTTCCTCAATTCGGGTAATTACATCGTGGATCAAACCTACAACGCTCTCGCTGCCCCTTTCAATGACGAACAAAAGTTCAATGCCACCTTTGAACATATAATGCTCCAAGCGGGAATGACCTGGGATGACCAGTTTCAAAAGTTGAATGACCTACTACAGAATCAGAACATAACAGATGCCGACATCGCTCAGCTCGATCCATCCGTCGATGAGGTAGTTGGCGTGTGGTATGCACGATTGCAGACGTCAAATATATTGAATATGTACCTTGTCAGTATACCCTTCGCTTGCAAGTATATCGACGCAGTGACTGATCTGATTGTTTTGGGACAGAACTTCATGACCAACGAAACCATCTCAGAAGACGTTCAAAAGCTCATAAACCGGTACCAGAATGACTACGCTTTTACATATCAGGCATGGTGTTTCTGATTGTTGTAACAACGGCTCTAGCCTTACTTCGACTATAGGACACCTTGACTCCTGACCCGGGTGTTATGGGACAGGTGCGCCATTTCTAGCATCATTCGTTCCAAGCACTGATATCTGTTCAAGATTATTTGGGGGCTAATGAAGCCTAGTGTACAAAACGCCCAATACATAACGGCTTTGAGCGGGCTGACCTTTATCTTCCTGGCAACACTGAATCTCATTCAGTCCTGGCCACGAGGTGAGCATCTTATGCGGTGTAGGCGTTCGCCAGCTAACCACCTTTTATTCGTGTTTCTGTCATCCCCGGAAAGACCGCTATCAATGGGGCTCAATCATCAGCCGCTACACTATCGGGGCCAGCATGACGCTGTTGCTTCTTATGAACATTGGCAAAATCCGAGAATACTTCCCTCCGGCTGGTGTTTCAGAATCGGACCGGCTACCCGTATTTAAATGGATCGATGCGTGGGTGTTCTGCCAATGCTTCGTCTACCGGATCCCTATTCACAGATTTTGTACACAGGAATTGGGTTCTTCCAACTTTGGCAATAGCGTATGGTCTCCAATTTCTCATAGATACGGTGTGTGTTCCAATACAATTCAGATTTCATGGCTGGTTAATCTGTCTCTTAGCGACTCGTATACGCGGCCAAGAGATCCGAAGATTGGATACTTCACGTGTCAGAACAGGCTGACAAGTCTAACTAGGTGGACTCGTTCGCCTAAACCACGCTTGTGTATATTTGGTTTTATTGTTGTAGGGGACTTCCGTGCCCATGCTTGCTACGGGTGCTTTGTTTCTATGTAAATTTAGGTTTTCCTAAGAAATATGAGGTCTTTTACCTGTGAAGTATTGAAGAATATGACGTGTGACCATATACAATGCACACATGAATCAATATCTAACATTTGCCCTCACCGCCATTTGTGGTTGCTGTGCGTAATCTGCACCGCCTCGGGCTTAGTCATCATGGACAGGAGTACATAAGCGCCCAAGGCGTAAGTCGCACATCCACCATGTTCCTTGGTGATGCTCTTAGACATACCCACCAACGACTCTGCATCCAGCTCTACCCACTCCATGACGGTAATAGACGAGCAGAGCAAGAAACTCGCCGACGAAAGGGCGTACTCTAATGCCGGACCTTCCAGTGAAGCATCACCGCTTCTAGGGGAAGGCCCGTCTACTCACGGTCTGGAGGCCGTACCTGCCTACCGAGACCTTCCTGAGGATCTTCCTCCAGTTTTTGCGCCATATCAAGCAGAGTATGATGTTACCTCGAGTGGCGACGTTTTTTCTCATGACAGCCACTTGAATGAAGATGGTAAGCGCTCATCCTCTACGTTTATCAATCTAAATCGGTCAAAAATCCTGACTGTCTTCTTGCTTTGTATCATTTCGAACACAGGAGAGGCCCTCTACAGATTTCTCCTCACGCACGCATCGACTCCTCCCAACCTGCTCGTGAAGTGCCGAGGTACCCACGCTGAGACTCGTGTTCGACACGTAACTCGTTCAGAAACACGTGATGGTCGCACAGTTACCAAGATCGAACCTGAAACCTACACGGAGACAATCGTGGACTTTGATTTTTCTATTGATCTCTCGCATCACCTTCGCCAACTTCCTCCCGTTAACTGGACAGTTCCAGACGATGAACCTGCATATCGCGGTGGGATGAGGCGGGAGGTGTTGACGGATACGTTGAGCGGAGTTCGAAGGGTCCCGAGGAGGGCGTTGAAGGCCGGAAAGCTGTGGCGGGAGAGACGGGCGAAATGGGGGCTGCCCCCATGGTTGAGCCATACGGACCACGAGCCAAGTGTGAATCGGGCTGTGCCGGCCGACGAGATCATGGCGATGCGATCTGAGCTATCTTTGCGACAATGGGCCGATCGGTACTGCGCTAGTCATAAAATTTTGAAGGAGTTTACTTATCGCAAGGTATGACTGGAGCTATTACTTGGCCAGATTTTGGCTCTAATGTGCTTCAAAGGTAGCGTATGGTTGGAACTTCGAGCAACTTACAGAAGGTTCGTGTCTATTTTTTCAGGATTTTATATTACTGCTCTGACATTATCAGCAGCTATTCGCTCTACAATCCGCCGCGTATCTTACATACCCGGCCAAACCGTCGCCGTCGAATTCTGCACTTCGGCCAACACAATCGACATCCGTCCCTCCACTCGCTTCTCTCGTGCCCTTTCTAAAACTTGGGTCGTCGTAATCCTCTGGATACTCCTCATATACCCCTTCATATGGCTCTATCGCCGATTCCGTGGCGGTCGATGGGAAGTCGCTGGCACGGCGTTTCCACTACGTGCATGGAGGCATTGCGAGGGGTCCTTCCCTGGTCAGAGCGCAGCGGACTATCGGGCCAAGAACATTGGAGATGCTGCGAGTATCACGAGTGATGGTGCTGACGATAGGATCTTGGCAGAGAGTAGCAAGGGTGTTAGTCAACTGGTGGGGATTAACGAGGGAGATTGGTTCCAGACTTGGGAGTCGACCATCATGTGAGTATAAAATTTCTCTCCTTTTGATGGTTGTTTCTCTAATTGCTTCTTGTAGTCATTGTGTTACTGCTCGTGTGCAAGAGAATGCACCGTTGATCACGCCCCATGGGATTCACGCCATGGACTTCCGAATGTTTAGACCTGTGGTTCCCAATCCTTTATTCACTTTCGGAGGGCCAGATGGTCAATACGTTGGCTTTGGTGGCTCTGGCATTTAGTCTGTTTCCTTCTTTTTTGATAGCGATAATGCGCGCATATTCGTCCGTTTGGCGCTTTATACAAAATGTTTGATACCCCCTTTCGTATGCTGCGTTGCGTGTAGTAAGCGTTGTACGGCAATTCACCTAGCAATCTGGTTCTGAACTCGATGTTTTAAACTTTCGACGAGGTCGGAGGTACAAAGGACTATGACTAATACCCTAGGATCACGTGCATGCATTTCGTTTTCGTCGTTCGGCTCTTAGCTTGACGATCATCTCCTTGCGCCTCGTGCGACCTAAAATTATTTTAGACTATGTCCAGTAAGATGTTGGAAACTCCAGAGCTGATACGACTTATTCTCGAGAACGTCGGTCATGACGGGCTCGCTAGCTGCTGTAAAACAACTGCTGTAAATCCTCTCGTGACAACTCGTGCTTCGCCACAATAATCTTGTGGCAGCGCCCGGTGTCGCG
>WSLO01000373.1:0-18003 GCA_019677385.1 Ceratobasidium sp. 392
CTATTAGATGACGTTCCGTGTTCGCAATTCGGTGCTGTTAGCTCATTGTAGTAGATGAATGGAGCATAAAGATCTAAATCTTGGTCGTGCAGACTCCCTAAATATACGTTGAATTGTACCTTGCGAGTATGCTGTATGCTACAACAATCAACAAACAAACAGGAACAGACGGGAAGATACGCTCAAGGAGAAGTGGCAGGAAAATGGCGCACACAAAAAGGGTAGCAAAATAAAAAGAACGGATAAATTGAAGGACTTGGACAGAGCGTTGCTTGTTATCCATATGATAGAAAGGAGTTAGATACCATCGGGCACTGAATCGGAGTGCAGCCAAATTATGAAAACTTCGTTCTGCTGAGACCTCTTGGCGCACCAAACCGAGCTGCTGACGGTCCTTCGACGTCAAGCCAGGCAGCTTGAAGACAACTGTTTCGGGTAGGGGGAGTGAACTAGATACTGCTAGTATCGTGTTCCGAATGTCGAGTTCGAGCCGAAAACAATCCCCGAGTTGATATGCGCTGACGCGCCGTGCGTGAGCGCTCACGCGATTCTCCAGATAGGGCCCGATTCCAGAGTATTGACGGATCTTTGTAATGAGGATTCAGGGGGTTCCAGAATAGCCAGCAAGGCTCAAAGTCAGTGCCGCTCTATTGGTAGGACATAAAACTAACATCCGCACCTGCATCTTTGCTAAATAACGCAGTCTGCGTGAAGTCTCACGGTGCATATCTTCAATAATATGCGCAACGGGAGGTCTTTGATATACACTATCTTCGAATTCAGCGGAAATTCTAAGCTGACTCGAGGAAGGCAACGGGAAATCAAGAGCTTCAAGTTGGCTGTTGTTATCCAGTATCCATCGACGTGTATGAAACCAATGCTTGTATGGATCTTCATGACAGTAGCGGCGCTCACTAAGTAATTCACTAGTGAACGTTTGCAGTCCATGATAAAAGATGTGTTGGCTCTCCACAATCGCATATAGCACAGTCAAACAAAAGAAGTAGCAGTTGTACCGCTGAAGAGTATAAACGCTACACGCTGTGGTGTTTTGGATCGAGTAGCATGTGGCAAGTACATCGAGCAAGTCAACCGTTGGCGGTAAGTCAACTTCGAGTACGAGAGTAGAAGGAGTTTCTGTGGATCTATCATAGTCTTTCCTGCTCGGAAACCACTGAATGAGGTCGTGGGCGGTGGATCCAGACCGTATTGCATCTGTCTGTGATCCAGATCCAACGCGCTCAGCCCGGCATACGGCCCCGTCAGCAAGATTGAGAAGCAAGAACTCGTGGTAGAACGGCCCCTCGTCGTTTCTGCGATGCTCGATTAATTCCACACGGGTACTCGAAGTCTGTTGTTGCTTGTACCAGCCAATCACGGGGCAGTCAGCATGCTGCCATTTTTGATGGAATTTTATATCGAGTAAACGCTGGCGATTGTTTCCCCAGAATTTTAGTCGATCAGCCAGGAGACGAAACGAAGGGAGCGAGCTTGCGATAAACTCATCGCGCTTTGTCTTTGTGAATACCGTCTCCGGGACGCCCCTGACAAACTTGGAGAGGTTCATTATGGGAAGGTAGCGGGAGGGCGAGCACAGGCGCCAGTTCAGATAGTTCAGCAAGCGACACCTAAGGTCGAGCAGGAGAGTAGGTTGTAATTAGAAGCAGACAGTTGAGCATTCAAGTTGTAGGCACGCACTTAGTGGAGGGCGTAAAGACTGGCAAGAGGCGCGAAGAGATGGGCGGATAGGTGTTGATCCTAACGCGGCGTGGATAAGCTTCTAGCGCAAACAGGGACGAACGAATGCCACGTATTCGAAGTAGAGCAGTTACAAGGGCCACGTAGCAAGCTACAGAAAGTGGTTGAATGGAGTGGTGGTAAAGGTGAGAGACATTTAGATCAGCCAATGGAATCCACCCCTTGCCTACGCGAAGCTCCAGCATTTTGGCGAGGAATTTTTCACCGAGGGCCCACGGTTCCTATTAGCTTATGAAAAGGCATATTCAAATTGAGTAGCATACAAAAACTGTTGTATTTAGTTCAATAAGCCTGGCATTTACCTCGGTCCTTCCGGGATATATGAAAGGCAATGCAAGCTACGTCGTACTGAAGAAATCATGAGATCCAAGCATTCACAAGGACAAGCGACCCTAAAGATATGGGTTGATCAACGCATCAAAGAATCTCAGGAGCAACCTTGTTTGTAGACTGGACAAGCATAAGCTAACCACCGCATACAAACAGAACCAGCAGATTAGTCAGCATCTAATACCTGTTGCCCGCTTTCTCATCCCAAGCTACGTATCTTGAGGGATTCATGCATGTAAAATTATTGCTAGATGTGAGGAGCGTCTACTGAGTAACGGAATTTTTTTGGAGCGGAGCGGTTTTCTGTCAGTTGAAACTTGACAGACATACCTGGGAACCCGTTTCCTGTGAACTCAATCGTTAATTTAAGAAAGGCTGCGAGAGTGAGGGTAGGTCACGTACCCATGTCATTAGAACTTTATGCTAGTCGCATGATAGCGACACCAGTGTCATCTGTCCTGTCATTTACCTTAGCTTGTACAGCCTTCGTTGCGCATCTAGTCCATCTCAGACGATGCCTCGGAAAATGGGATAGTTTAATGAATTGGACGAAGAGAAGGCCAGAGTATGAGTCCGACTTGAGACCCTAGTCATAAGCTCACTTATAGGCTTTGAGTGAGAAGCCACCAGGTTAGCCTTCGTACAAGGAGCAACCTACTTTCTTCTATGCGAGAACTAAGATTCGGTATTGTAATATTAGAAGTGTGCCTTGTGTGGGATTCGAGCAAATGCATACTACGATAGAACACGGCCGGTATAGAGGCTAGTAATGAATCCTAGAATAACGCCAAACATATACAAAAGCTCGTGAGGGCAAGTAAAATTGGGGCGTACATCAATATCACTCTTGTTATACTCGGTATGTAATATTGGAAGGTTGGAATCAGCTTTGGCTAGGCGGCTACCAAAGAGGTACCCTCAGGTCTGTCCATAATAAGAATGTTGTCAAATGAGTCTCATACTTGGTGAACACTAAGCATTACCTCTCGCAATAATGACACAAACTCATTTTGAAGGCGACTTCGGATATGCAGCCACTTCGGGTCTCTAGATAATGTTACAACCGACCCCACACCTCGCCTCAAACTATTTCAAAGGGTGGAAATCCCTTGATAAGTGGGTCAATTCGATCTCCGCATGACCTTTCCACAACTACGAGTCAACTCCTCTCAAATCTAGGAGCGCAACGACATGGACTCTCACAAACCTACCTTAAACGGGCCGGTATTCTAACTGGGGGAGGAAACTGCGTGTACGCCGAGAGAGGTCGGTGGTGATAGAAGATATGCCATTAGACACAGGTTGCGAAATGTGTATTTCGTGGCATGCTTTGAGGAGCGAATTTGGGCTTGGTAAAGCTGAGCGGGACATGGGCATTCCAAGGTTTGAGACCAAGAGGTGACGCCTCTGCAACGTTAGCTGAAGATTAAATGTAGGTATAGAGCTCTACCAAAGGTATTAATCGGTTACGCAGAGCTACTTCAGCCTACTAATTGAACGCAAAAACTTTCAAGTAGTGGTAACCGAAAGTTGAGAAGCCTCATCACAACTCGTAGACTGAAACACTAGCGAAATACACATTTAGCTAATATGTCATGAAAAATAGCCTCTTCATTCAGGACACTTCGATCTTCCCACTGCAAGTAAACACAGTGGTCATTTGCTTTCCTGCTTATGCCAGTGTTAGCGGGAATCGGACTAAAACAGAGCAACAGAGCAAGTAGATCGATACTCCTCAGTACCAGAGACCATATATGACATAATAATCATTTCGATAAAGTTTTTGCTCGGTCTCCAAGTGTATCCTTCATAGACGAGTACGAACTTTCAGAATCTAGCGACATCAATAGCTATTGGTCGCTGGCTGAAATCCGCGGAAGTACACTAGCATTAAGCTCTAAGTCGTCGTATTCCAGAGATGCGTTCCTGTATTAGTGATAGAGGTGGCTTAGATGCTGGGAACAAAGTGAAATCTGGCTGACAGTGGACGATGTGTGAGGTAGATTGTGACGGCTCCGAGATAGCACGTGACCCAGGGTTGATCAATTGCGACATCATTAGTTGTCCTGCGGCCGAAGCGACCCTATGGTTTTCTTGCACCGATTCACACCTGTCACTAGCATGAAGCTCGTGGATAAGCTATCTCGGCACTCCTCGGACACGCCATATTTCTCTTTAGAGTTTTTTCCTCCTAGGACGGAACAAGTGCGTATTCGAGTATTTATTGGTTTTGTAGATTTGGATGCTTAATAATTTGTTATTTGGCAGGGCTTTTCTAATCTTCTGACTCGAATCAATGGTCTAGCAAATCTCAAACCTATCGCTGTCAGCATAACATGGGGAGCCGGCGGATCTACTCGAGACCGAAGTCTTGAGCTTGCGGGATTTTGCCAAGCTGGTAACGGACTGGACACCATTCTCCACCTGACATGTACGAATATGGAAAAAGGGCTAGTGGACGAAGTTCTAACGGTATGTTCCGGTTTGTGGCTATATAACTCTAGGTGGATTTAACTGTGGCAGACTGCGATGGAAAGAGGGATTAGCACTATCCTTGCGCTCCGAGGAGGTGATTACTGCAGGCCGAAACTGTAGCGTCAATACTGAATATCTCTAATTCTTAGATCCACCTCGCGGTGAAGAGTACTGGATCCCAACAGATCCTCGGTTCCAGCATGCTGAGGATCTAGTGACATATATCAAGCAACACCCCACATTCTCGAGCCATTTCTGCATCGGAGTCGCGGGTGGGTCCCGTCTATCGATAAAATACCCTCTAACCTTGTCTCCGTGACAGGTTACCCGGACGGCCATAGCGACGGCGGAACAGAAGATGAACAGTTGACCTATCTCAAACGTAAAGTCGATGCTGGCGCAGAATTTATTGTCACGCAGTTGTTTTACGATGTGCATCGGTTCAAGAGTTGGCTTGGGAAAGTTAGAGCTCGAGGTACGTTTTGTATTATATCCCCTCTCCAGTATTTAGTTACTTAATACCACTCTCAGGTATCACGGTACCCATCATCCCTGGAGTTATGCCTCTCCAAACCTACGCCATGTTCACGCGCATGACGGCTCTCTGTAATGCAACTGTCCCAGAGCATATCCAAACTCAACTGGATGCGATCAAGGTAGATCCCCAATATCATTTTCCCATACAAAAACTAAAATCCTCCCAGCACGACGACCAACTAGTAAAAGAATACGGCGTAAATCTGGCCGTAACAATGATTCGAAGTATTTTAAGCGACGGTGACGTCAAGGGCGTTCATTTCGGCACTCTCAATCTAGAGAAAAGTGTGCGAAGGATATTGGACGAGCTTGGATGGACACATGTTCCGACACACTCAGCTAATCAAATCATCACCGTGCGTCTCATCTTGCCTTTTGACCCGTTCCTGAATTGACGCTTCGGCTCTTATCAGGACACAACGGAATCTCCACATGTCCTCCCTCCACCCCCTGATTCGACCCATCCTGTCACCTTCACCATCAGCCCAGCCGAGGCCACCCAGCACGCGACCAGCTCCCTCGCCGAAACGCGTACAGGCACATCTATAGCGACTGCGGAAGCACTCGTCCGAGGCTGGGATGATTTCCCCAATGGCAGGTTCGGGGACGCCAAAAGTCCCGCTTTCGGAAATGTTGATCCGTGGGATGGAGGGGGTTTGGGAGTGTCGGTAAGTACCACAATTATTACTGTCCATTTTTATTTATTTATGTTTTTTCGTAGCCACGAGCCGCCATCGCACAATGGGGACATCCAACAACCCAATCAGACCTAACATCTCTCTTCCTCTCATATCTCCGTGCCGAAACCTCAACAACACCATTCTCGCCTACACCTCTCTCTACCGAATCAGAATCAATTATCTCCCAACTAGTCGCTCTGACATCTCAAGCTCTCTGGACCGTCGCATCTCAACCGGCGGTCGATGCTGTGCTCTCAAGTGACCCGGTAGTAGGGTGGGGCCCCCGCGGCGGTCGAGTATTTCAAAAGGCGTTTGTGGAATTCTTTTGCGAGCAGGAGCTGGTTGGACGGTTGGTGAGGGCTGTGGAGCAATTTGGAGATGGATGGGTGACGTATTTTGCTGGGGACAGCGAGGCAAGTTGGTCGCGTAAAAAGTGTCAAGAAACCAGCATGTTGATTTAGAGAGGAATCTAGGACGGGTTTGAGACGAACATTGCCGACGATGGGAGTAACGCCGTTACATGGGGCGTCTTTCCTGGGCAGGAAATTGCGCAACCAACCATCATCGACCGAGATTCGTTCCTGGCATGGAAAGCAAGTGACCTGTCCTACCCCTTTCTGTCAGCTCTATGACTAACTTGCTAAAACTCATACAGGACGACGCGTTTATGATTTGGAACGATTTCGGACTATGCTACCCACCCGACTCGCCGTCACGCAAGCTGATCGAAGAGGTCACGAAGAGTAGGTGGCTTGTGAGCATTGTGCATCATGATTATAAGAACCAGGACGCGCTGTGGGAGTTTCTGAAGGAGCATATGAAGACATGAAGCCGTATATATGCGCAGTGAAACTTTGATTGCAGTTACTTCGTAGTATGTCTGAATTGATATGTAACATTCTGGTAGACCCAACTCAAATCATTAAATCCGTACTTCATGCCTTGTTCCCGAACACTCGGCTTGGGACTCTATATATCGTCATATCAGCAAGTGCCGCCTGCTTTAGCCAGTCCCAGACTGCGTCATCGAGTTGGATAAATTTGCATCGGTATGTTGGGTGACCCATGATCGAGTGCTCAGCAGGTCTGGGATACCTTTGAATTTGTTGCTCATTTCTTGTAAAATGGGCGCTTTGATCGATGCATTTAGTGACGTCGAATTGGTGGCGTTGTAGCGTCTACTGTGATACCGCCTAATCACTAGCTGAAATCAAACTATACTCTAGGATTATAGTGTTCTCGTAACCCAGCTGTTGTGCTCGAAGATGTTACAGATCTCGCCATAGAGATACTTGTAGTGAGTACTTTAACCAAACTAAATTCCCAATCCCAACGATCTTCATCGTACAACGTCGCAGTCTACACAACACAACAATCAGGAAGAAACGACATAAGAAAGGTCCAGTCCGAATACAAGTCCAGAGTCCAAGCCAAGAGTCCCAGCCAAGAGTACAAGTCCGCGTCCAAATCCAAGTCCTGAGTTGTCCAAATCTCCCTCCCATCTCCCGTCGAAACGAACTAAGGTAGAAAATCATACAGAATGAACCTTTAGGGGGAATGGATTGGCTTACCGGACAGGGGAATAAATATGTCGAAACGGCAAACGAAGAATAGGGGCAACGACTTACCCGAACTTACCTCAAAGGGGATGTAATTTACCACGCAGAGAAACTTACCAAACAGAGAGGGAGGGAGGAAGGGAAGGGAGATAAAAAGATAGAAAAGAGAATAAGAGAGAGGAGTAGAAGCAGGAGACACGAAATCCAGAAACAAAGCCAAAATGAGACAAGCGAAATCAAGAAACCTCCAAGAATTCAACACACCACACACACCACATACATCACCTCACGCCTTGACCATCACAGCCTTCCTTACCAGCTTACCTACCGCTCCCCACTTGGCGGTCTTCACCTTCCACTTCTCGTTCCGCAACACCACCTTCGCCACCTCGCTCACCTCGTACCCCTTTCCATCCTCCTTCGCCTTCATGTACCTCACCACTTCCAACTCGATCTGCGACATGGTCAGCGGCACCAGCTTCTTCACCATTGTATTCGTTTCACTTAGCTGTACTCGTCCTTCTTTCTCGTCCACCATCTCTATGAAGTAGTCGATCACATACTGCATGAGGATAACTTGCTCGAACGCAGGCTGTCACACCGTACAGTCAGCTCGAAGCCCCTGGACCAGAACGCTAAGTCGAGCTTACCATGAGGTCGAGAAGCGACAGGTCGTCGTAGTGGATGCCGTAGTAGTCGACCACGAGACGGAGCGCATTGAAATTGGCTGGCACCCAGTCTGCGTGGTTTCGGGCAACGGCTCGATGCTCGTCGGGCTCGTTGATCTGAGATGAGTGGGGGTCAGCATGACATAGAACCAGCCACGAACATTGGCGCTCAACTGACCTGCTCGACGACGGCAGTAAAAAGACGCCACACAACGGATCGCTGATCGAACTCGACGCCCTGGAAGGGAGCGTTGAGCTTGACGAGGAGGTCGAAGGCGTGCATGACGATAGATGGTATAGAGGTAAAAGCGTAGGGGCAATGTATGCAAGAGCAGATGGGGGTGTTTTGCGAGGGAAGAAAACGGATCGACCCAGCTGTTATATACCTCGTCCACCGACTGTTTTTTGCAATCAATGAGTACCGCAGACCTCAGGCATTTAGTTCGATCATTCAAACTAAATAGGAGATGTTTTTGACGATATATTCCCTCATTAGGATATGTATAATCGGGAGTTAAAAATGGGGTGTACTGACCAGTGCATGCGATAGACCTTGCCAAGCTTTCTTGCCGGCGGTACCGGGTCTCTGTTCTCCGATCGCCGACGCAGAACCCGGTTCGAGAAAAGCTGGAATTATATAATCAGTACTGTGCTTCGATATGAGCGCCAGTGACTAGTCATTATCGGAGGCTTGCAAAGTGAGTTTCCTTTGGGTCATAGTGTTGATTCGGTGGTGGGACGTTGATACCGGGCCATGTTTGTGTACCCTGTGGCGTGGGAACCTGCACGTGATTCCACTAGCTTACATTCAACTAAATAATGTGTAACTCCTGCGGTGCTACAGCTACAAAGTTGAAACTCGGTACATATATTCAAATCCTCGTGTCGCATATATACGCCGGATTTTGTGCAGAATCACCGACCTATCGCCACGTTCTGGCGCATTTACCCAGGCATGTTTTCTCTTGACGCCCAGTAATTGCTCTGCTACAGCCAGAAAGCCTTACTCTATGGAAAGCTGCACGCATCGACCGAGTCTATCAGGCCCTATAAGTAACTTTCACTACTGGTCCGTTGCCGGTTTCCCTGCCTCCTGGGCTGTATGACTGATTCCCAGTAGATTTTTTGACATGCTTGCTGCACCCTCAGAGAAGGCGACCCGGGCCTCTAATGCGTGCAGTGATAGTCTACTACCTTAGTGCATGCATGTATATTTATTCGAGATTTTTCTCTTCAATACTAGTTCTGTAGGTCTCCGGTTTTTGCTCAGCTTATGTCCACACGCAAAATGATTGCACCACTCTCAAGTGTCATTTTGCTTGTATCTCCGTGGTTTTCTTATCGATCTCCCTGATTTCTTTTATATATTGTGCGTATGACTGACGATTGTTTATTCGCAGCATTGGTAGCCTATACAAGGCGCTGGTTGGTGCGTCGCGGGCAACGCGTGCTTTTCTGAGTCACGTGGTGCGATCATTTTGCGTGGCAGTGTAGCTGTAGATGAAAAGCTATGTCGCCATCTCAGGTAACAATTGTATAGTAGAATCATTTGGACGAAAACATTATTGCTTAAAACTCAACAGAAATTCATCAAATCAAGCATCCTCATATGTCTTTACACCATATGGTAGATCAAGCTTGCTTACTCTTTTCTCGTTAAGTCCATGTAAAAGGATTCCACCAGCTTCCTCCGACTGGCTTTCGCCACTCCATTTTTAACCTGTCTCGTACTTCCTTCATTGTCTGATCATCCTCAGATATGATACTAGACATCACTCCCTCCTCGATTTCGGGCCATGTGCTAGGCTCGGAAATGCCCCACGTTGCTTGCGGTATGTACTTATCCTTGACGGCTTCGTCGGTCTGTAGAAAACTGACCACTGAGCAATGGAGTCGAATCGGATCATCGTCACTTTGAAAATTGATAACTCGCGGTGCAAAACGATTGGGCCTAAGGGATTATATGTCAGAAACCGCCATGAAGAGAAAAAAATTGTTTTTTGAAGCAAACAGACCAGTAGACTGTGCTCGGTTGAGTCCGGCTGCCGAGCTGATCCAGCTTCGGAACAGGTAGGTATTCCAATATCCCCCAAGTCCATGGCGACTCCTCGAGGGCAACGTATGGTTTGGGTGCAATATCAATCTCATCAAGATGGTCTACTAGGCGTTGTTGTTCATCGGTATTCTTCCCCGAAATTTTACGAGGCTCGATGATTCCTATAGCCCGGTATCGTCGCATTGAATCAGGATCGAAATAAACACCCGAATGCTCGAGGCACTCGCGTATCATCCACCGAAGCGGGATGTTGCTTAGCAGTGGCATGCTCAATAATCCCTCACCACGTTCTTCGCCCGGGGGCGGTGGGTATGCTCCACCGCCGATATCTGCATGCCCACCCTTGAACCATACTTCGAGTGCGCTCTGATAGTTTGAATCGGTACGCTCATGATCCCAGACGCTAGGAATAAAGTTCCCGCGATTTTCATCCAACGCAAGTGCCTGTCTGTTCAAGTTTTACAACCACTGCAAAAAGACTAGGTTTATTGGAGACACACCTGAATATATGCACGCTAGGATTGTATTCAATCCACGGTAGTGTTTTCCTATTGAATGCACCTGATGTTTGTCGAACACTTCGAACTCCTGAGCTTACACCTTAAATAAGAACTTACCAACGCTCCCCACGGTATCCCTGTTCAGAGGAATGCGTGAATATATATTCAGCGACGCTAAGTGAAGCCGCCAGATTAACTTACCATACACCCAGAAAATGAATCTCAATTGTAATGCAAAACGCGCGCTTGAAATCAGCAGGGTCAACATTCTCCGGGCGAGAGCTTTTCTTGTCTATGGGGAAAATTCCAAGACAGACATTAAGTTTGAGTTTGTTCGTGGTACATGCGTAATCAAGAGCGGAAATTGACATACTCTCTTTTGCGGTAGCAGCCTTCTCCGATCGAGGGCTCCTCTTGTCTATAAGGAAGTTTTTTGAGGGTCGGAAGTTTGCGTCAATCCTCGGTATGTACATCCTCTAAAGTGAGAGGGGGGGGGGGGGGAGGACGAGCATACCGTTTTTTGGTTTTGAGCTAGCAGGCGGCTTCTTCTCGGTTGAAGCCTCATAAACTTGATAAGCGAACGGGACATGCTCTATATGGATGTCAAATTCAATATTACATGATCAATGTTCACAAAAGAAGTTGAGTACTTGCCAATGTTATGCATAGGTAGGAGTCCCACCTATGCGTATAAGGTATCAGCTTTATTGATTCGGCTCCGATCTTTCACATGCATCTACTCACGGAATGAATCATCCCTGCGAGGGCGCGAGCGGTATATGCCCCACGCGAAAACCCAAATATACTGATTCGGTCGCCGGCTGGCACGTGGACATGAACACGAGTAAAGGCAATCTACTGAAGGAAAACAAACCTTTATATGTCTGCATCAAGTACTTATATCCGTCAATCACCTACAACACGAAAGTCAGTAGCCTCCTACGAAGCCATCATGCCGATGCCCACATGTTGGTATAGGAACCTAGACCAGCCTCAGTTAGCACCAATGCATAGCTATCTATTATGAACGCAATTAGCATACCATGCAACCCCTTCGTCTGCCTTGGCCGCAATATTCAAGCCCACATTAGTAAGCATGCCAGGAGGAGCATACGTCCCAACGCCAGTCTAAATACGCTCTTAGCTCGAGAAGGCTAGTATCTAGCATCAAATCCATACCTGATAGTAAACCTGATTGTTTTATTTAGTACCAACCATGTGTTCATTCGGGAACTAACTCACCATTTGCTTCTCAGGGTCGTTCTTCTTCAAGAGCTCCACCAGCTTGACCACGTTAGTGTTCTATAGAAATAAAAATTACCCGAAAATACGTTGTGAATAAGGCATCCTAACCTGATTGCTAAAGTGGTTTGAAGTCCCGTCAAAGCATAGGACTATCGAGCGCTATTTGTGGGGGAAGGATAAGTAATCTGTGATTGTCGATCAAGCCCAGCGTAACGAACTTTGGATAGAATTGGCTTTTCTCCAAGTTTTCGCATGACCTCCCGGGATTTCATGTCCAAGTACTCAACGATGTCCAAATGATCGTCGAGGTTTATTACTGCGCTCTTGACGTCTCCAGCCGCGTTAACACTGTCTGCTACGAGGAGCCTATTGCCGGTTTCGTAGTCTGACTCGATCCGCAGGTTTTGGACCGAGCCCTCGAATCCAGCACGACCCCATATTAATGCGCCATTGTCATACCCGATCATGGACGAGAGATTGAAACTCTTATCCTCGTCAAGGTCGATCTCATAACCTTTGATGTCTTTTGAAGGGATAGCGCGGACGTAGACCGGTGCCTTTGGATCAGGCTGGAGCACCAGCTCAAGTGAGAAGCGCTTGTGGCTCGGAATGAACGGTACACGGTCAACAGAATAAGTGGGTGGGTTTGAGTCAGACATGATAGTAAGAACGGCCTGTTTTGCGGTATTCTATGTAGGATGAGAAATGAGTGATCTGCTATGAACGTTTGCTTGGGACTTTGTACCCCCAAGGCTCAACAACACGCATGTTAACCACGTTCCTGGTGGATCACCGATCATCGCGGTGTAATTGCACAGACAAGGGTTGTGGCCTAGAAAGTTCGAAAGAGTTTTTCACGAGGATGCATCTGTGGAGCGCTGCACGAGCGGCTGAACGGTGATTTGATGACGAATCAATTCAGTGGAGGGCAATGTGAGTGTTCAGCCACTCGCATATTGCTAATTCTGATGCTTCAATCTTCGTAAAACGCCATAGTGCTCTAGACCCGATCGTGCACTGAGAGCGAGGTGATGGGCTGACAGAGATGTGCATTGGCCTGCTGATATTAGCTGAACATAGATGAAATAGCAGCCCAGTGATGGAATTCCACTAAGAAGTCACATTCTACTTAGTCAGGGACACAAGGGTCTGTCGGAACTTCCCGACTCGGGCAAGCGTTCGAATCCCACCTCAGCACGCAGGCGCCGTCAAGAAGAGCGCTACATGAGGAGACCTGAGCCTCCGGGGTTTGGGGTAACTTTGTCCCATCTAGCAGCTATTCGAGTTCGATGAGAAGCATAAAACTTATACCGTATGCTAGTACTACACGTGCATGATCGTTGCAGTTGTAAGGCGATGGCAGGCCGGTCTGGGCACTAGATCCATACTTAGGGTCCGGCATGCGCCGGAATCCGACCACCTGTGTACGCATGTAATCGAGTAGGCGAAGTGTGACATACTGCGTAGATCAACCATTTCTGCATGTTAGATAGGCTAGATGCCTTCCCCTTTATTTTGCGCTTTTGCCCCCCTTTCGCTTGCTGTGCTACCATTGCATGAAATATACATCGCTCAAGTGGCTCAGCAAACAGGCGCCGGACACAGAGGCGAGGGGGATGCCCCGCTTCGACGAGACCCTTCCATTTTTGACTGTTAGCTCTCCCTGAATTTGACCAATATCTGATAAACTCAAAAACAACTAGCATGATAGTGTTTGTGCAGATAACGCAACGTTTCAACAACTCTAGGCGTGCTGTAGTAAGATTGTGGTATTTATGATTTGCCGATTTTATGCACGAGTTAGAACCCGAGCAGGCATGCAAGAAAGTCAATGGTGCCAGTAGCAGGCATATAGCAATATCTGTCTAGTTTGTTACAGCTACTGTACGTCAATTTCTTCCCCGGCTGTGTACAATGAATGAAAGCACGAACTTGTTTGAGATATGCTATCAAATCGTCTCGGTCTACTCCCTTCTTGATGCCCTCAAAGGCCTTCTTCGTACCAGGGATGAACTTTTTGGGGTTTTCAAGATACTGAGACAAATTATCTTCGTTCCAAACAAGGTTCTTGTTGGCGTGAGCGGCGGTGAATGAGAAATCTGCAACGGCGCCAGCCTTGCGATTGTATACACCTGGTACGTGTTCGTTCTTACTATATCGAACCCGATTGCAATGCAATTACCTACGATAGAGATTCGGCCCACTCTTGTGCGCTCCCCCTTCTTCGACGGTATGACATTTCGCGCATCGGGTTTTGAAGAGCGCTGCACCTGTTGTTGCGTTACCTTATAGAAGATTGTCCTGGTAAGTAAAAGAAACTTATCGCCGGCAAAAAGTAAATTCGGTTACCAGCAGTCATGCTGAAGGGCTATGAAAACCGTTGTGGTAGTTGAGGTTTAGAGGAGTGTCGGAGAATCGAGAATGAGAGTTCAGGCTATGTACCAGAGACTTCGGTCATATCTGATTCATAGTATAAGCGCAATCGTCTGTTGGCATTTGACCTCGTGGACGCTCTGTAATTATACGGAGCATGCTGATGTGATTGGTTTCTCCAGCATCGTAAAGCGTGGTAGTCTCGAGGCGGCGCCTAATTACTTGATTAGGGCTACAGGTGTGCAGAACCGCCACAATCTCTGACACCTGGTTGATGTGCTAAGACGTGGAGATTGCCGATCTTGAAAGGGTACTGATGAGGGGCTACGTATTCTCAGGGGTCTATCGGCACACTCCGAGATTCGAATCCATCACCTCCCCGTCCCCGGTAAAAGACATAGCCAACAGTAGAATCCCTATAGACGTCTCGGTATGCGATCATCGCAGTGGCTGACAATTAGGGGCAAGAAGTACAGCGGCTTGAAAACATCTTGCTGGGTCGGGTTTCAAGCACTCAAGCCAGAAGCAAAGTTGGGAGCAGCGAGGAAGAGAAAGACGAGTGTGGCGTAATGAGATGTAGGATCCATGGGATGGTATAGTCGTATTCCGAATCGCAGAAATATTGCGAACTAATGGATACACGTCTGCTGAGAGAAAGCGAAGGTCGAAAAAACGTCGCGCGAGAGGTAGAATGCCACAGCGCTTCACTTGGTTCTCGCTAAGGCTCAGTAATAACAAGCATAGAGAATAGATGTGAGTAACATAAGCGGAGGTTTGAAACCGATGTGCTAGTAATTTCGGGCAGTGGCGGTACGGATGCCGTGAGTCAGTACTTCTCAGCAAAATCGTTCCCGCACCCGGAGCGCTCCAGGCACTCTAGATTTTTGGGATAAATCCTGATGCTCCTAAGAGCTCCGGATTCTCCGGAGCACGTGCTCCCTCAGAGTTCACGTGCTCCGGGACACTCCCGAACGCTCCGGAGAGCCCTGGATTGGCGGATCTATCCCCCCAAATTCGGAGACTCCGGAGCCGGAGAGGATTTTGCTGACGTTTGATCACCTTGCTTGACAAGTCACTCTCCCCTACTCAGGGAAAATTTGGGGGGTAATATTAACAGGGAATAGATAATGGGGTAATTTGACCCAATTACCCATAATTACAGATTCAAATCACACTGTCTAATTCAACTATGTAAACTTAGATAATTATCCCTACATACCTCTGCAAAAATCCGGGGCGTGATGACAACCGAGGGAACGTAATGGTGTAACAACATGAGATTACGCCTCATCACACCATTTTCACGGTGTGATTTAGTGTAATGTCATGCCATTACATCTTTACATTCCCTCGATTATTATTACATGTTGTAACGTGCAATCACACCCCACATTCTTTGCTGTGACATACCTAAAACATATTTCCCATTATGCATTAGTTCTCTACCTTAATGAATACCTCCACAATCAATCCATTTAGTCAACAGAACATATATTTTTGATGTATATACAATCAAGGAAATGGTAGATCAACCATATAAACCGCCCAAGCCGTCATCAGCTGAAGACAACGAAGTGAAACCCTTAGTACTTACGTTGGCTCTAACTCTCAGCTTTCCCCAGCAAGGTCCAGGGAGAGCAGCTGTCAGAGCCTGATGGATATGAAAGATAGTTAAGTGTAAAGTATGAGCCTGACTCAGCTCAGTGACTTAGAGGAATGGGGGGAACTCTTGTATTGACAAAGAGGTTGAGTTCTTGGTTGGACACCGACGAACTCGCCCTCATTATATACATGAGCGAGCCACTATTAAATCTACATGTACATACAGATGGTGTGATTGTGAGTCATACTGGTATTTGCAAAGCAAGTTGAAATACATCTTTGGTCAGCGATCCAGAGCATTTCATAAGTCATGTGGTATAAATATACCCAGAAAAGAAACTGTCTCTGGAAAATGTTAATAATCCAGAATATATTCTAAAAGGTCGTGTCAGGTCATGACAGCAGCCAGCCATGTCTTATATAGAGCAAGGTCAGCTCAAACCGGGTGGCAGATGCCTGGGGATCTACGCAGACGTTAACGCTAACCGGTATGATTTGGGTGCTAACCTTAATCATATCAATGCTATGATAAGAGCAATATGCTTACAATAATGGCTACGCTGCGCTGCGTTTGCAATAGAATCAATTGACAAACGCTGAACCTCTGCATAGTGCTGTGGCATGATGGAGCCCAACAATGTCCTAGTGTTGGTGACTGGGGTGTACTCGTCCCAGTACCCAAGAACAAAGACCCAGCGATACTTGGTGCGGTCGCCGTGATAGGTGTTCTTGGCACAGCCAGTGACCTGTTTTGACCTGGCGTGGCTCACAGCAACGACTGTAGGCGCATGCATCCGCATAATCTCATCAATACTCGGCACAACACTCCTCTTTGGTTTCTCCTCTCCTGTTTGGGACACCAGATCCCTAATAATTGCGTCCATTGTGCCGTCCATTTCCGCCAAATCTGCTGACAAGCCTGCATTTGGTATATCCTACTGCCAGGACTCCACGCTAAACCACGTGCACGGTAAATCAAAGAGCCAGTTGAGCTTGTTGATATAGTGTGTCTGAAACCCATTGCGCAACTTTTGCCAGACATGGCACTATGCATGCTTAGACCACCTTGTTCACAGACACACATGGGAGACACAAGAGGGCTTGTGACGTTGGTGTGCTCCTCGCCTTTGATCTTTTTGTCACTCCTAATATGAATGGGCGGCACAACCGTGCTTGTGGTTGTAACTGTCGTAGGTGTGAGGAAACAACATATTGCAGGGGTACTCAAACGACTAGCCAGGGCTGAGTCGCATCTGTGAGTCAAGCTGGCACTGGGGCTAAAAGTCTGACCAATAGCACATCAGCAAAAAAAAACGTTGACAGGTAGTTCAAGTATAGACCTTGATAGACGCAAGGTAACTCTATAGTCAAGTTCTGGACTATGTCTGACATGATAGACCTGATAGACCAGATAGTTAGCATAGGCGCCATAGTCTTTAGTGCCATCCTCATTTATTGGTTTGTGGTTAGATAGAATTATGACGCAATGTCTATGTGTGTCTATGCACATCTATGGAGTCTCTATAGACTGTGGCAATGTAGACCTCAAGGGTCACCATAGACGTAGTATCATTCACCATAAACCTGATAATTAGGGGGGGTTGCAAAAACAGCTATGGTGACTATGGCTGTCTATGTGGTCAAGATAGTGCTATGTAATGTACCATAGAAAAATGCATTTTTTGCTGATGCAGGAGATTTGCCCAAAGCAACAATTGAGGTGGAAGTGGTGGGCATGCAGCATGAGGGAAGCGGGAAAGCGTTGGTCTGTGTCTTGGTATTGTCCTAGCAGTCGTTGTAGCGCTTGGTCCAGTCGGCAATAGTGTCAGTATCAGGCTGTTACGGATCGGGGTAGACTATGGAACAAAGAGCTTAAGAGCTAGGAGAGAGTAGAGTCTACCTAATACGTACAGTACTACTTGTATCTAGGACAAGTCGCACTTAGAATATTCAGATTATCAATAACTAACTTAAAGGTCTCAATCGTTCACAGTGTAAACTGATTAAATATGTGTTATCTTAGAGCGGTGCTACTTGGCAGAGTTCCCTTAAATAATTATATTTAATTCAACCTTAGTCGCTTGGACTAACTGTATACTAAGCTTAAGATATCTTAAAGTGTTAAGATACGGGATTTAATGGATAGCGCCTAATGCGTACTTAATTCCTCTACTAACTGGGTACTTTATTCCCACTGTTTAGGAGTACTTATGTATACGC
>WSLO01000374.1:0-18003 GCA_019677385.1 Ceratobasidium sp. 392
AGAGAAGGCTTCATTTGCCCTAAGAGTAATGTCATAAAACGACAGGTTCTCCGAGTTGAAGTCTACAAAACTATTACAACGGAGAGTAATCAGAACTAATCGAAAATGCGATCCGAACCGATTACCCCGATTGTTACCTGGAACCAAGCCGAGCGGTGGGTGTCGATATATGTGGTGGGTGGTGGCTGTGAAAATTGTAGTGGACGGTTGTTTGTTTTGAGGTGGCAGAAAAACGGGCAACACGACACTCACCGCTCGGCTTGGTCCAATTTGCCGGCCAAACGTAGAGGAAGTCGGCCGGGAGTTCGGCACCTTGCGTTTGTGTAATAAATACTTTTTTTTATACATTCCCCCCATTTCGATGTCGCTCTTTTCGATGGCGTATTTTGTTTTGCGAGATTCCGACGCGTTGGGGGCGCGATCCGTCAACTAAAGTCGGCTTCAGGCATAGTCGATCGCGAAATAATCGCTTAGAGCCCGGCGCTTAGCGGAGCTCCAAGTGGCACTCAGCCCCTATTTCTCATCGTTCTCGCTTTCTCCCTCGTCTACGGCCGCTAGCTATGGATCTAGATAACTCAGCGACCCCTCCTCGTGCCGAGGACAAGCTATCTGAAAGCTCTGACTCTGAAAACGACGCTGACGACGAACAAATGCCTGCGGGAGGCGATCCTAGGGCTTGGGATGCTTATCTGAAGGCCTCACACGTTCTCGCCTACATGAAATCGCTCGAAATGAATCTGGACGATTTTCTAGATGCCGTCTGCTACGGTAACAATTACTGCCGCTCGCCTCAACGCTTTAGGGATGCTCGGCGAAATCTTCGGAAGAGTCCACACCTTACGGGCATCCTGGATCGACTACACACGCCCCCCAGGCTTGCCAGCAAGGGAAAGCATGCACCAAACGCGGCGGAGCCACTGGAGCGTTGGGCTTCGCTCGCAATGGGTCGAATTTTCCGCCGGGAGCTCTTAAAGTTCTCAGAGGTCATGCAATGCGACATCGAGGAGATTGTAAATGAAGAAACCTTGAAGGACTTGACGTTCGAGTCGATTCTAAGCGAGGTTGAGAGCAGGTGTCCTCGACTTTTCAGCGCTTTGGCGACGATTTGCGAGGGAACGCGACAGGACCGGCAACGGAAATCAGACCGGGATGTTACATTTGTGGGTCTCAACCGAACGAATGACTTTTACTCTGTTACTGACATTGACTTATTCACTCTCTTTCATCTAGTGTGTCATCATGTTCATCTCCGCGCTCTCCTACCAGGTCTCCCAGAGAAACAACCGGGTCCAGATGTTCGTTTGTATCTACATGAAGGCTAAAGGCGCACCCAAGGCACTCTATGCCCTGTTTCAACACTCCGGGCTCTCGCTCTCTTACAACTGGGCCCAGACTGCCATCAAGACCATCTCGACAGATGCTATGACTCGTGCCGTGGACGCGTATATGAGCTCTGCCTGTGTTCTGGTATTCGACAACCTGATGCTCTCATTCAAGGTTAAGTACCAGCGTGCCGACAAGCAGACAGCGACCAACAACGGGACCGCAATGACTCTGATCCCGCTACCGAGTGAAGCGACCGCTGTTCTCAACAATGGTGCGCTTTTTAGGGAGCATGGACGGCGCATACAAGAGCTGTACATCGCCAAGAAGATGTCTTTCCTCTCAACCGACGATCTCTTTCAGCCCGAAGACATGGCTTTGGTCAACAAGCGACTACGGTACAACATTATTGCTAGTCTTTTCCGTGTTCCCGGGCTTGCTGACTCGAAGCTACTGGTGGATCGCCGCCTCCAACCTCCCACACCCATCGATCTATTACCCTCGGGAGAGGAGCATCGCTCCAAGCAGTTCATGCTCGGAACTGTGGATCTGGACGAGACCACCTACTCTGGATGCGAGGCAGTAATGATGGAGGCTCTTAAACAGCTCAACTTCTCGTCGCCTGCATCTCTTCGTGAGCTTGTACAGTCTCGCCAGCAGCCCTGGACCGGTGATCAGCTGAGCTTTGACCGTATGGATGCTCTTGCCGCTATGAAGCAACTAGAGTTAAACACATTTGACCGGCACAGCTGGGCACATCGGTCACCTGGATGGCTCCATATCCTTATGAACCTGGCGCGTGCTACCTACCATGTGAGCTACGGGACCAGCACCGGACTTCTCTTTGCGCGCGACGTTGCCAATCTGCACCGCTCCGGGCTCAAGGCGCCAACAAAACAAAAAGGACCCGAGTATCACACCCTCCGAGATGCACTTCTGCACATATTGGAGGCTCGCTACTGGGGTCTGTGGATGTGGCATGCTGGTGTCTCTAAGCTTGAGGAGCTGGTGGACTGGGCTAACCAGGCGAGTGTGGATCAGATTGTAGATGGCGCAATGCGGATTTGGCGGGAGCGTGCGTCTGACCGAGCACTCACATGGCTAAAGGATCAAGCACAGGTCAAGACAACTGTGGTTGGTCGGAGAACAGTCACTACAACCTCCAACCAGGACCCAGTGCTTGAAACTGTTGTCTCATCTACGGCTCACTTGATGCTCTTTGAAGAAGTCCACCGGTCTGTTCGCTTTGGTGATGTTGGGATGTTAGACTTGTTGCTCCCTCGTCTACTCCAGTTCTTTAGCGGAGCTGGTAACCCTCGGTATGCTAAGATGATTGCCGTTATGCTTCAGTGGAAGTATCATGAGGCTCCTCCAGGTGTCAAGTGAGTATTTACAGTGCGCATATAGTCCAAAAAGCTGACTGTATGCTGATTTGGCAGCGAAATTATCCGCCGGTATACATGGCTAGTCAACTTCACTGGTCGCCCAGATGGATTCTATGCTATTGACCATCGCCAAGAGCTCAACAACCTTTTAATTAGGGTAATTAGCTCCTTAAATGCGCGCATATATGCTGACTTACAGCCTTATTTCGCTAGATGCATAGCCCTCCTCCTCAATCGGCAACCTGGGAGCTCTACAGAATGCTGTCACCCACCATGCCTGTTCTGTCAGCTGTCGTTGAACAGTTTGATCGGCAGTTCTCTGATTTCCATCGCTCGCGTCAGCATTATATTCCCGATGCCATGGATGACATCAAGTTGGTTCTCCGGAAGCATGTCAATGCCAAAATCCACCATTTTGACCCAACTCGCACTTGCAGCTCTGGGAACAAGACAGTGGATCCGATAGACGAGGGACATAACACTTTATTCAACAGTAACTACTTACAGAACTTCCAAGCTACCCGGCAGAAGTATTATGGTCAAACTAACCTTGAGGAGGTCTACACTGACCAGGACATCGACCGACGAGCACTCACCTACCGCATGGCTGGGCTGAGCCTGGATGTTGACATGGAAGAGGTGGACAGGCGAGGCGAGGCGGAACCACGGCGAGGTGGCAATCGTCACGTGACACCTCCCACGAACCAACACACACCGACCAACCATCTTTCACCAGCCCCAGTGTCTCCCCAGCCCCCCATGGATGACAACGACGCAGAAGAGGACCTCCAAGAGCCTCTCAACGACAATGAACTTGAGGTGCTCCAACTAGACGAAATAGCAAATCGATTTTATTCATTATCATTGGACATAATTTAAAGGATTCTGGGATGATCTGGAGGTCGAGGGCTTGTTTAAACGAACAGTGTATTCGTCTAACAGCTCCCACCGACTCTTTGCGTCTGGTAAGCCCTCCTGTTTTACCTTCCTATTTCTACCCACCCGTGTCTTTCCTTTTGAGCCGGAAGCCTCCAAAACTCCCTCCTCCTTGACCTCCTCCTTCACTCGAATTTCCCCCTCTTCACCTTGCTCCCGCTCCTTCCCGCTTTCCTTCTGCTCCACTCGAACCCTTCTCCGTGCCTGCGCTTCAGCCTTAACATTTTTATTGCGCTGGACCTCTGCCTGCTTCCTTGCCCGCTCCGCCGCCTTTATCGCCTTCTCTTCCGCTGCCCTACGCGCCTTCCAAAAGTTCTTGATACCAGTATTAACAATTGATCGATAGCTGTCCAGGTCCTTCACGATTCTTCGGTTCTCCTGTACCGCTTGCATAATAGATACTATTTCTTCGCCCCAGCGCCGTCGGTGTGCCCAGAGAAGTGACGTGGTGTCAAGGTCAGCAACGCTGTTGATGGAAGGGTGTCGCGCAATGGATACCAAGCATTTGTCAGACATCAGGTGAGTCTCCCTCATGTCCAGGTTGGCGCATTCGGGCGATTCCCATTTCGTTCGTCGCCACTTCCGCAACTCCTCTTCGCACTCTTTTCTTGCCGCTGGACGCAGCCAAGTAATTTTGGCCCCTGGAGCTGGCGCTTGGGTGTGTTTGGGAGTCGCCGCTGGCTGCAGTTCAATAGGCTGCGTCTCCGCTTGCGGGTTTGCGGCCTGCTCTCGATCGAGGCAGTTTTTGCACGTTGTGCAACGAGTCTCGTCCGAGCGCAGAGGGTTGTCGTATTCGGTGTCGAGGAATTTTGTTAGGCAGCCCGTATGATTAATGAATTCGAGAATCGTTCTTGTGTGAGTCCGTCCTTGCTTTTTTTTATTTGCCTCTTTGCTCGACTGATCGGCCTCTTTGTGCCCCTTCTTTGTGTGCCGGCAAGACTTTGATGATGCCTCCACCACGGGCTGAAGCATGTTATCCTCGTTCTCTATCACTCCCTCAGCGTCGTCCTCTTGGCCATCCCCCTCTCCCTCATCGGCATCAGCATCGGCATCGGCATCTGCGTTTGCAGCTGTGTCCTCATCAACGCCGTCCACTGCATCCTCGACCACGCCGAAGTTGCCAGCGCCTGCCGCGTTCTCGGCGTTCGCTTCAGGTCCCACCTCAGCGCTCGCCTCTTGCTCGCGGTTCTCATCGGCAGCTGTACCGTTATGCGTGGTACGCTGGGGCTGGCTACTTTGCTCGATACCCGGCCCGAGTTTACAACTCTTATGGCCGCGGCGCGTCGACGGTTGGGCCATTATGATGGCGTGGCACACAATGCTTTTGTCTCGTGCGCCTCGCCCCGACCGCTGGGCCCACGTCTGCGCTGAATCCGGCGTGAGAAAATTAATTACGAGCCTCACGTTGCGGAAATCGGCACCCTAATGCGTGGTAAGCACACAATCCTTTAATTCTTAATCAATAACTCACCATCGTTAATGCTTCAGTACATATGATAACCTTGAATGTTCCCCTCTTGAACCCCTCCTCGATTATACGTTTACGAAAGTCTGTCATACGAGCGTGGTAAAGTTGTATCTGGCCGCGGACCGAGGGATCTACGTGCTCCCGCAACGTCTCGAGGATGGTGTAGCCGAGGTCGCGAGAGTCCACATAGATGAGTGTCTCCGTCGGCTCGGTTTTGGAGATGTATTGATTGATTTCTTTAACCGCAGACTCCGCACCCTTCAGCCAATGGATCGACTGAATAATATTCGAACGGTGGTTTCCCAGGGTGAGCTCGTAAGGTTTGTCCCGGAAGTCGAGTATCCCCGTAATCTGCGCTCGCACCCTCTTGTTCGCCGTCGCAGTCGCCGCGAGCACAGGCGTGTTGGGCGGCAGCAGCCGGCGCAGCTCCCCTGTCGACGCGTATGCGGGCCGAAAGCCGGTCTCCGTCCATTTCGACAGGACGTGAGCCTCGTCTACGACCAGCAGCTGCGGTCGGTTTGAGAACTTCATCGACGCGATGATAGGCCGTAGCTTATTGCTCGCGGTAAAGTTCTCAATCGACGAAATGACCACTTGGAATTTTCCGTCTTTGAGGTCCTAGACCCACGGTGAGTATTCCACAACCCCGAGCACATAAACACTTACTTTGGCCAGGTTGGGGTGCGACGTTGCCGAGTTTACGGCCACCGCCTTGAGCCCCCAGTCTGTAAAGACTTTGGCCTGCTCGATTTCGATATAGTTCAGCGGCGAGACAACCCAGACGATCATGTCGCGCCGAAGGAAGCAGTTCATCACGAAGGGGAGTGTTTTCCCGTATCCCGTACCCGCTATAACTAATATGTCCTGTTTTTGTTTGTGTATTATACATGCGATGTCGAGCTGCCACGGGTACGGCGAGTGGCCCGTCGCCTCCTCCGTTGCTTCAACGAGTCGCTTCCGGAGCGTCGAATCCGACTGCGTCGGCCGCTCCTCGACGGCGTCGATGGCGGCAAGCTCCTCGGCGGTGAACTCCACGTCCGCAAAGTCGTCCGACGCGTCGTACAAGTCCTTTCGAGCCCATAGATGGACCTTAGCCCGTGTACTCCCCGTATAAACATGAATATATGCACTCACCAAGTCATATCGCGTCTCGTCCACATCTTGCGCAAGCAATTCCTTAATCTCCTCCTCGTTAAGCACGTCTTCGAGGTCTCCGTTGAACATTTCGGTGTCATAGAGGGCGATGGATCGACCTTTTGCCCGCCGCGTTCCAGGATCTTCAGCCACCAGACGGGTAAGCGCCGGGCTCTTAGGCCCGTTTCCTGTGAAAACACCCCGCCGCACGCGGCGTCGCGCGCACTAATTTCGACGTTGAAAAGTAATTTAAAAATACCCTGTGTATTTTTCGATGTCTTACTACGTACATGCCAGATATCAAGCTTCAGTACCCGTTTGCGGCGCCACGGTGCCCCTCGAGATCCTCCCCCCCCTGACTGGCAAATTGTACCAAGCCGAGCGGTGAGAGTTCTGTGCCCCTCGTTTCTGCCTCACCAAAACAAACAACCGACAAACAACTTTTTTCACCGCCACAACGACCCGACTTAGCGCCCACACCCCTCGTACTCTCACCGCGAAGGCTTGGGACCCAGGTAACCCCGATTGTACCACCATCTCGCAAGCTCGACATCGCCCCACAAACTCGTACAAACACTGGACAAACACAGACGAAAACGGATGACCATGTGACAACGACAAGCGCCCCCGCCCTCGTACTACGATAAACCCCCACAGCGAGGTCGAGCGCGGCGAGACGGCTGGTTACGAGCCTAGCATAGGCAGGGTTGTTTGCTACCAGACAAACAAGCACCACCAAACAAACCGTCTTGAATCCAGTTACGGCGCCTCTATCGCCCGCAGGGCAGTGGTCTTTTTGTTTGGTCACCAAACAAAGAAACCTCTGGTAGCAAACAACCCTGCCTATGCGAGGCTAGAATGGCCTACTTTTTCGCAAGCTGCTGTAACCGTGAACGATTCTCATAGAGTACTGAGGCTCAGTTGAACGACGCTTAGCGGGCGGAATACCTGCGCCTGGTCGAATTCAATTCCTGGTGGCCTCTAGAATCAGTTTAGTAGACGGTTAATCTTCCTAGTAGGAAGATGTTTTACGAGTCTAAGTTAGTCCTGCACGCAGCAGATTATGACGTTCGCCGAGAACACGTTCTGCCATATATACATAAATATATGCTAGGATGTTGGTCTTCATTCAGAGCTAGGTGTGTTTCGCTGGCGGGGTCGTTCACTCAATGGGGGTGTCCTGGACAGCGGTGCTTTGCTCACATAGCCCATCCGGTCGCTTGACAGCTGAACTGGGATGGTGCTCCGAATGTTGAGGCTGCGTGACACGTATAGCGAGCGTGCCCTAGCGTAAAGTGTTGATTACGCAGGCGCTGCAGCAAGGTGGGGTTTCTTATGCTGCCTATTAGTGTATGAGAGATATCGAGTTTAAGTACATATCAGATTTAACTACGCGGACGGGTGTTCTGAGTAAGCTGGCTCCCAGGAAATCAGGTGAGTAGGAGCCGACCCATTTGGATCTGTCCAATATTTGATCACGCTCCAATGGACCGTTTTCAACAAAGTTTCTGATGGCTAAAAGCGTTAGAGCACTGACATAGGGGCAGGAGAAGTATACAGCTGGCCGGTTGGGTCATACTATCGAAGAAGATGTTCGACTGGTCCATATTTAGATCCAGGGCCAGTTCATGGAGTGTACTCGGAGGCCTACGGCACATCTTCCGGACCAGAATACTAACAAACATAACTTGCAAGCTCAGAAACGAGATAATGGTTGTTTGATGATGGTGGCGACCAGGTTGGAGGGAGATGCCACGTAGGAGGAACCGGGGTACTGACGCATAGGGGCGACGGGAGTTGGGAAGGAGCGAGAGGAAGCTGGGGAGCTGGCGTCGGCGCTAGTTTCGCGAGGGGTCTAGGAAGGGGAAGGATCTGTGTATGAGCAAGCCTTTCCGTTAATATTGTTGCACGTGGCTCGAAAACGAACTTCCTAATCCTTCTTCATGCCAACCACCACCAGCACCACTTTGCCGCCCCACGCCAGCTCACCCCTCTCGTCACCGGATAATTTTTATATAAACTCGACACCCAGGGAGTACTGCTCTCATCGTCTGAACATAGTATATGTTCCACCTTGGCAAGTATGTTAGTTGGTTGTAGTGGATTATTGCTCACGCTTTCTACAACCCTACAGCCTCTCCGTTGACGCTATCGGATCCGCTCTACTGGTCGACCGGTTAGTATGCAGCGCAGTACGTGCCCCACGGAAACGACTAGCTCCACTCTTCTCGCCTCGACCAACGCATCTGAACCGCCTGGACATACACAACCTTGAGCTGCCACGATATGGGCACTTAGTTCGACCCGGCTCTAATATCACGACTCAGCAATCTTATACCTTGGCAAGTCGGTCGCCCGCTGGCTACACATTGTTGAACTTTGCCCGTTGGAGTGCTACGACACACTGGGACACTTGATCCGTCAAACCTACTGGACACCACGAGACGCATTATGCCAAACGCTGCTGATCACAACATCCCGGCACTTTGGACAACGAGGATGATTCCACGGCTTACGTATTCCCGAGCGTTTACGTATTTGGCAGACTCGCGGGGGATTTGATAACTTGTCGAGGCAATATTCGTGCACAAATTGGAAGAAATTTACAGATTCCATAACACCATAGCTAGGCCCCAGCATCATCATCATCATCATCGTTCTCATCTAAGGTGGCCTGTTAGAGACATAGCTAGCCTAGGATTGTTAGGATCTCACCTTGGCCTTCAGCTTCGTCCTCAAACGCAATGCTTGCGTGGCCATATAACGACTGCATGAGTGAATTGTTGGCTGCCGGCGCGACCATCACGATAACAGGCGCAGGCCCGGGAGCGGGAGCTAGAGGCTGGAGCACCGGCGACTGTGGTATCGCGGCGGGGGGTGCGGTCGTAGCGATTGGAGGCACCGGCTGTACATTGTCCAGCGCGGCGTCGTTTTGTCCTTGGAGCGCCGTCGTATGCGCTGGTGCGTGTGCTGGACCTTGGCCGTTTTGCGAACTGGGGGTTTCTGCTGTGATACCTCCCAGAACGAGGCTTGGATTGTTCACGGATGGTTCTTGGTTCGTAATACTACACGACATGCGCGCAAAGCGGGTGAATATTGGTATTGGATGCGAATGATGGGTTTGTTAAAGAGAATTGGTTGGCAGAGAAGGGAGAAGGGATGAGATGGGAGGGAGAAGGGGCGTGAGGTGAGCGCTATCGTTGTATTTTCATTCAGCCTTACTTTTCAGTGTCAATTATCGTTGATCCCATATGAACATCCACGTTAGACATGTCTGGGTCGTATGAGAAAGTGTGGTGCTTATGATACAAGATGGATCTATCTGGTAGAGGCTGGTTACTCTCAAGGTACGTTACGTTACATATACCCTATTAGCTGCATCTCATCACGTATTCTTCAGGTCGGGATACACATTTTAACCAGGGGTACAACACGCCGGTCGGTGTGCCAGGGTAGAAAGGCTAAAATTAGGGGCGTTGATACTCTCATTCCGACTCGAATAAAGCTGGTAATATCGGTCGTGTACGTACGGCCATTTTTTCATTTCATATCAGTGATTTTACATGGTCTTTATTATCCGTGAACCTACGATATAATGCGAACATATTCTAAATACATATACCCAGAGTGATGAGGCGTCCGAGATCGATTAACCCAACGAATAGCGCTAGATGGATGGATTCGTTATTGGCGTTTGGTAAGGTATGTACAACTAAGTTGAAAAGAAATACGTAATTTGAAAGAGAACGCTACTCTCAGCAAGCTTATACTTTGAAATGGTAATAAATCCTTGAGAGTTATGGCGACATGGCTCTTACAAGTTCATGTCTTTCGTAAGTACAAATATTCCTGGCACCTTCGCCTGAAAGAAAATTTTGGACCCGCTCGCCATAGTCCGTGATTGTATCTTTGCACCTACCCTTCGCAAGGCTGCTACTCCGACTTCCACTCGGAGCGGCACGACCACGCCAAAGCTCAGGACGCCAAAGCCGGCGCTGGCCCGTGCTCCGGCTCCGACGGCAACTCCTGCGGCGCCTGTCAGTGCAGCTACCCCTCGGACTTGACGTCTTTTCCCCTTTCAAAATATATATGAAATAACGAATAAACGAAAACTCTATCCTAAATACATCTCCCTTTTCTTGGTCTTGGCGCTCTCTGTTCGTGACTCGCTTTTCGCTGCACACCAACGCGTTCGTTCATTCGTTCGTATCATGAACTTGATTGCTAGCCCATTTGCTTCAACTGTCTTTTTCTGAACATGATATACTACCTTTACTCTTGAGTCCATTCGTTTTAGTTTCTTGGGATTTCCTCTGGCATAAGTCTCGGTCCAACTCTCACCTTCGTCTTCCTCACTGTCTGGTTTATTACGCGTGTGTCACCCCTTGGACTTCTTTCCTCTTTCGGGTATACACAATAATTTGTACATATCTACTTCCCTTTGTTATTCTCTCGGCCGACCGCGGAAATCAATCTGTGGGTGTATGCGAGCGTATATGCGGCCAGTTAGTGCGCGTCTGAGTGTTGCTTTTCACTTGACGCACTTGAAAAAATGACCAAACAAGGAGCGTGTATTATGTGTAACGACGAAAACAAACATCAAACGAATGTGGTATACATGCAGAAAGGCTTTACGTATACAAGAAAAAAACTTAAACAGCAACAACAACAGAAGGGACAGTTGGCAAGAAGGTATCAACGAATGAGAACGTGGTTTTATCGGACTCAATGGCCAGTCCGAATGTGGTTACAACCTTGACCAAAAGGGCTAGTGCGAGCTGCGCGACAGTGTTAGGGTTAAGCACGGGAACGAGCGTGTCATTCTTGGGCGGAGGCGGCGGAGGGGGTGTGCCAGGCGGGGGAGGAGGCCTATGACCATCGGGTGGGCTCGAGCTGTCAGCTTTCATGACGGAGGTAGTGGCAATGAGCATGAAAGAGCGAGTCATGGTACGGGTACCTCCGTTCTTCGGTGAAGAAGGGGGAGGTGTGTGAGGTACCGGCGGTGGCTCGTGCTCACCCGTCGAGTCTGCATTCATGATACTACCGCTTGAGTCTATCGTATAGTGTGTATCAAGAGCATACTTACCCTTAGGAGTCGGACTTGGGGGAGATGGAGGCGGAGGTGTATGAGGCACCGGTGGGGGCTCGTATCCGCCTTCCAAGTGTACCTCTCCAACGTTGCCGCGCACATCCAAGGTAGCACGCTCAGTTGATTCCGAGGCAGAGCAGATAGCCGGGAGTGAACCACCACTTGGGGTTGAGCTTGGAGGCGACGGTGGAGGCGGCGTATGAGGTACTGGCGGGGGCTCGTACCCAGCCGTCGAGTGCACACTTGTAGCACCGCCGTTCAAGCACAAGGTAGGACGCTCATCTGGATCAGTCGCGTCGCTCCCATCCGGTTTGGGAGGCGGTGGCGGAGGAGGTGTAGTGGGAAGCGGCGGAGGCTCGTGCGTGCCCGCCAAGTTAGCGTGAACACCGTCTTGTACAAGGTCACTGTTGTGCCCGACCTGTTCAGACAATGGTACCACCTGTGCCTTCCGATTCTTTGGGGAGTCAGGGGGACGCGTAGTAGTAGTAGGGGGAGGCCCGTGCCCGCCATTCGTCAGCGCATCGTGCGGAGGAGAAGGAGGAGGGGTAACCGGTTGAGGTGGAACCGGGTGGCCGTCGGGCTCCTTGTCATCGCACTCAGCGTTAGCAGCCGGCTTGGGCTTGGGATGTGGGAAGGGTGGAACAGGCGGCTTGGCCGGGTCGGGAGTAGTAAGAGGCACTGACATCGTATCTGAAAGGAGCTCCTGAGCCGGAGAGTGCGCTGCTACCTGGTCAAATTCAAACATTTGAAGTTTGCGAGATAACAGAGCCGCAGAAACAGAAAGTAACGGTAGTGATGCGGGCGAGCAGTGGTCGAAGGATTGAGACAATACTAGGATAGCAAACGATTCTCAGATAATACGATACCACGAAACACAAGGCTGAATAAATGTGAAGACTCAAGTTTGCCACGGATCTGGTCTATATACCTATTCTATAGTGGCCTCTACTCTAGCAAAACAATGCTTCAGGCGCTCGTACTATACCTGTATAGCACTCGGCCTTCTCAACATGTGCGTTGGCGTTTCGCCGGAGGCGGAGCTCTAGCAAAGTGACATCCTGCAAACCAACTGCGAAGGCCAACACCGAGTGCAACGGATCATTTCACCAAATAATTCGATTGAGAGTCATATGGTACACAGAGTGACTTTTGCTGTGAAGACGAGCGCCAACGCAGGGTCTCATACGAGAACCTCTTCAGAGGTGCTGGAGCCGGCGTAAGACACCCTCCGTTGAAATATAACTAACTCACCCTCGCTGCTTGAGCGCTCAGCGTAAAGAATAGACTAGCCGACGTGCAATGCACACAGAAGAGCAGGAAAGGAGAGAATCCAAGTGTGGGAAACCAGCTCAGTTTCACTGATGGGACGTAATGAATGCACACGAGTCCCTTTCATCCAGTTTTTGTGCTTTAATGCTGATCAGAATGCCAGGTAGAGCTGCACCGATGAAGCAGAAGGTGCCTTCGCTACGAAGCCATAGAATTCGAGGATTATAGTCAATGAGAAAACTTACCCGCATTTTCCCAGCCGCAAAGCACGTTGCGTCCGCATGCATCTTTTGAAATGATAGTGTAAGCACTCGTGAGCGTGAGAGACACAAGAGTTTTTACAAGCCTAGAAAGACATATTCAAGTAGTTTGCAAGCTTTATGGTTTGATTTCATCCCAATACAGGCGCAGCGACGAGACCAGTGACCGAAGCGGCTCGATTGAATTTGCAAATCGCTCACGCGATAGAAGTGTATAACAAGCGCCGAGCTGTCTCTGTTGATGACAAATGTAGTCATTGGAGGAATGTGCTGTTGAATATGGCCGTCTACTCTACACGAAGCTCATGGACGGTTATTGAACCCAATAACAGAATATTTGTCCTATCTATGCTTAAACAGAAGTCTTTTTCATGAGAGCTAGGCGGGTTATCCGTTCCCGCGAGACATTGGAGACAGGAGTGTTCTACTTGGCTAGAGATACGTGACACCTGACTAAGTAAAGTGAGTTTAATTTCTGTGCAAGTATCTTCAGCATCAGTCGCTTTAAAAACAAATATTAAATGAGATTTGTTCAGTGAAGGTAGCCGAGTCAAATAGGGCCGTTGATCAGGATCGGAGTTCACCAATTACATGGCAACGATGAGCAGCCTGTCATGGCATCATCGCTGCGCCTTTGGTACAGGTATCAAACCAACCAAGCCAAATGTGAGTGCGTAGACGCTTGTAGCTGAAGGATTGTCGATTCAGTAAAACCCCGAGTCCTGGGTCAACAAAACACCCGTACCTCCAAAAAGACTGGCTAGAATTCCTAGAGAGCTCCAGGAAGCCAATGCCGTTGCCAGAGTTGTCCACCCTGCTATTATTGCCGTCATTAATAACTGTACCGTAGTTATCATACGTCAAAGATGAACACCATGTAGATCTAACATCAAGAACTCACCGGGATTACCAGACGTAGCTCCGGAGATTCATTCCATCGTGCATACTTGAGAAAAAGGGGGTTAATTCAATTCCTGGATAACGGAGAAGTCTATAGACTTACGTTAGGGTGACGATGTTGTACACGAGGTAAGTATAGCACTAGGTATAGAAACAGCCCAACTACCGCGAGGAGTGAGCCCAAGGCAAGCTGTGAGAAGAGACTAGTGTGTATATGTTAGTAAGTTGGTATAACCGAGATTCGAAGTAACTCACTATGCGTAACCAGGTAATGTTCTTAATCTCTGGATGTTAGCTGGCACGTCCAAGAACCAGACCCCAAATCCTCCAGTGCCAATGTATTTGAGCTGTTTTAGCGCATGAGTCAAAGGTTGTTGGCGGCTCATTCAGAAACAGAGGTTGATCGTAGTTGAGTGTCTTGAAGAGATACAGCAGAGTTGTTAGAATCGAAGCGCTTGGCCCATTTGGGTGGGGAAGAATCTGTCCAGAGAATCACATGCTTGCCGCGTGAACCCTGCTAAGTCAGCAACCGGTACTGGGTATTAGCTGCAGCCGACCCCAACCCGACCCCGACTTGCCTCAGTCATCTTGCTATGTCTCGTTAGTATAAAATCTGCTTCATTCGTGACCTAGCTTAACACTACTCGACACTTACATCTAAATTTCCCAAACATGTCATTCCCCAAAGAGTCCAAACGTGTTTTCTTGTCTGAGCGTCCCAAAGGACACATCTCTGACAAGACTTTCAAGAGCGAGACTGCTACTCTTCCTGCTCCTAACGATGACCAAGTAGTTGTACGGGTCGATTATGTATCCCTCGACCCTGCTATGCGAGGATGGCTCAACGATACGAGGTAAGTATTAGATCGAAATGCAACGATTATGACGCATACTGATCTTGCATAGATCGTACGTTCCGCCTGTGCAGATTGGAGAGACTATGCGTGCAGGAGGTATTGGGATTGTGGTAAAGGGAAACGATAAACTGAAACAAGGAGACATTGTACACGGGCAGTTAGGTAAGTTGAGTTACTTCGTAAGTTCGTTCGCACTGGTTCGATTAACATTTTCATTTTGTAGGTTGGGCCGAGTATGTCGTAGTCGATGCCAAAACTCTCAGAAAGCTTTCGTGAGCTAACCTCCCATGCATTCGACTGGAATCTGTCTCATCCAATTGTCTAGCCCACCCGAGGGAAGCACTGCAATTGACTATCTCGGACCCCTGGGAATGACTGGAATGACGGCATACTTTGTATGTATCCTCCTTACCATGGCCTTAATTCCGACTAAGTGAGCTACAGGGACTACTCGACGTTGGTCAAGTCAAAGCCGGCGAAACACTCGTTGTCTCGGGTGCAGCAGGCGCAACTGGCTCGCTCGTCTGCCAGCTCGGCAAGCTCAAGGGCGCTAAAGTCATTGCCATCGCTTCCGGTTCCAAATGCGACTATCTAGTCAACGAGCTTGGCGTGGACGCTGCACTGGACTACAAGTCCCCCACCTTTGCCAAGGAGTTCAAGGAGAAGGTTGGATATCTCGATGTCTTCTTCGACAATGTCGGCGGCGAGATCTTGGATCTTGCGTTGACGAGGTTGAACAAGGGGGCGAGGATTGCTCTCTGTGGAGCTATTTCGGCTTACAACTCTGCCGGCCAGCCCGAGGGGATCAAGAATTACCTTACACTGATTGCCCAGCGGGCCAAGATCCAAGGGTTTATCGTCTTTGACTACAAGGACCAGTTCGCTCAAGGGGAGGCTGACATGGCCAAATGGATCAAGGAGGGCAAGCTGAAACGAAGGTACCAGATCGAGGAGGGATTAGAACAGTGCCCACAGCATCTTGGGTTACTGTTTAGCGGGGGGAATACCGGCAAGCTGTGAGTAAAGTCTTTCTAGATGGTCGGCGTCGGTCCAACTCCACGTTTAACAGGCTCGTCAAGATTTCTAAAGAGGCAAGCAAGTACTAAAAACGCTAGGTTTCACACCTATCATCGAAAAGTTGTCAATTGTTACATGTATTAGTATGTACTGCGCGCGCACGCCAAAGTATAAACAGCATTCAAACAAAGCAACCAAGTCACCAATCGGCTCGTTCAAAGCATCGCCAGAAAAAAAATGGTATATGACAAGACAAGCTGTGATACAGGATATCTACTTTGTAAAGACCGACCGAGCGTCTGATAGAAGCACTTAAATATTTTACCAGAGAAAATGAAGCGACCGTAATAAGCACACCTTTCGAACCGCATCCTATACTTTCCCATATGCTTGAGCGCGATAAAGAAATAACAAAAGAGAACTAAGAACGTCCAGGACGATGGCGAGGGGGCACTTTCTCCCCCTTGTTGCCCTTGAGAGGAGTTAACGTAAGCGGGATCCCCATGGGATCGATCTACATAGTTTCGGTTAGTAAGTTGAAAATTACATTGATGCGCTCAGACTCACCTGCTCCGAACCAGTCGCCCAATTGAACTCTGAAGGATTTGTCCCAAGCAACTTGCGTTTCTTCTTTTTCTTCTCTCCACCCTCCTCGGGAATTTCTGGATCCTCGTCTAAAGGCCGCTTCGGTTTGGACGCTGAAGCGGTATCCTTGGTTTTAGACTTCGGCTTCTCCTTGGCCGGAGCCTTGTCCTTGTTAGCCTTGGATTTCGGAGGTGGTGGCGGTGGATCGTCATCACTAAGCTCTTCGATAATCTTCTGTTTCCCTTTGCTGGCTTTTGGCTTGGGTGCCGGTTCGGGTTCGGGCTCAGGCTCGGGTGGTGGAGAGGGTTCTGGGACAAGTCGCATCTTGGGTCGCGGTCGTTTCTTGGGTTGTGGCTGCGTCGATACAATTACTTCGTCGTCGTCATCGTCGATTATCTGCACCTCCTGGGGCTTTGGCTTGGGTTTGGGTTTGGGCTGCGATGGGGTTGGCGGAGGTGGCGATGGCTCCCTAGGAGGCGGTTTAGGCTTGGGTTTTTTCAAAGCCTGGGAGGGAGGAGGGCGAGGAGGTGCGCTGGAGGTCGAAGCCACTGGCTTTGGTTTAGATTGAGAAGGCGCTGGAGGAGATAGGACTTCGATTTCGTCGTCATCGTCATCCTCGCTGCCGCCAGGCATGACTAGATCTTCGACAGCTGCGTCGTCCGAGTTCCTTGAGCTGCCTTCGAATGATTCTTCGAAAACCTCCTTTGGACGAGAATATTTTAGCATAACGCCCGCGCCGAAATGTGAATAAACGTACCTTGCCCTTTCCTTTTCCCTTGTCCTTCGCCTTTGGCTGCGTCGGAGCAGGTGGGGCAGGAGCAGGTGCCTCCTTCGCAGCAGCCAACTTCTTCTCGAGTGCGGCCGCACGTGCCTCAGCTGCCTTGGCGGCCTCGTGCGCTTCCTCCGCCTGCGCCTGTGCATCCGCGACCTTGGCCTTCATATCCTTCAACGTCTTCTTCAGTTCACTCTCCGTCTTCTTGGCTGCCTTATCCCCTTCCTGTTCCCGCTCGAGCTCCGAGATACGTTTCTGAAGCGCTTTGTACTCGACTTCGGCCTTGATGCGCTTGTCTCGCTCTTTCTCCAATCCACGAAGCTGTTCCTGGAGTTCGGAGACGGTGTCTGTCGTCGAAGAATGTTCTGTCTTGAGAGAGGATAAGGCGGCGGTGAGTTTCTCGATCTCGGATTCGTGTTTCGCACGGGTCTTTTCGAGGGATTTATGAGTAGACTTGGACTCTGAAAAGTTAGCCTGGAGATCCTTAATACGAGACTGTGTAGCAGCGAGCTCTTCCTCTGCGCGTGCGAGGTCCGAGACGAGTTGGGCGTTGGTGCTCTCCAAGGTGCCTTTCCCGTTCTATATAGCTCGGGTCAATTCAGTCAAAGGCCAAAGAGCGATGACTAACCTCGGCGGACGACCGGACTTTGCGCTCCCGCTCGAGCTGGGATTTGAGGTTTGCGATCGCCTCTTTCCGATCGGTCTTTTCCCGCTCGAGTTCGTTCAGGTACTGCTCCGCTAGCTGCTGAGTTTCTTCGAGGTCCAGCTGTGTTTCCTTCAGCTGATCCTAGAAAATTTCAAATGCGTTACTTCCGAGTCACAGTGGTTGAGAAATGTGTCCAGTTTTCTTACCCGCAGCCGTACGGACTCTTTCCCAGTTTCCTCCTCGTTCGCCTGAAACCTGACCAACGAATGGTCACGCACCAAAATTCGGACATCCTGCTGAGTCGTCCGGCGCTCCAAATCCAACATCGCAATACGCTCATTTACGCTATCAATCTTGGCCTG
>WSLO01000376.1:0-17953 GCA_019677385.1 Ceratobasidium sp. 392
ACCGAATTGTCGTTGAGAATCGAAATTGTGACGCAATAACGGATTATATTCTTGTAAAACGGGTGCACGTCCCGGTTTGCCGCGCAGTCCTCGATCGTAGGCGGGGGTCCAGTTTTCCTAGTCTGAGCTCGATAGATCCGTGTCCTGTACTTGAGGAGACGATTGGCGGCTTTCTGTTGATGAGCGTATGCCGTGCTTTTTCGAGAGCCACGGGGGATAGGACCGTCTGGAATAAAATCGCCTACTCGAAGCGCATCCCACAGTAGAACCGGGAGGATAGGGACGATATGATACCACCCTTCGGACTTGACTCGCGAAGTAAAATTTGAGAGCTGAACGAAAGGTTTTAGACGCATACACCCATCTAATGAGCCACTTACCGATGGTGGGATCCAACTACAAAATGAAGGGAAGATTATCCGGCTTAAGCCGGCGTCGAACCTTGCTGACGGTCGTTCATCTTCAGGCTGTCGAGGATAACGCGCGCCTAACATCCCAGGTTCCAAGATAATTGAGGTAATTAGCCATTTAGTCGTCCCAGTCGTAAAAACGTGCATTGCGTCGACAGGGCAAGACGTATTACCAAAGAAACCCGGCACTTTGTCCATGACCGTGAATCGCGCCCCGTTCTGCCTGAAGAGGGTCGTGCGTCGACGCGGGTTTTGTAACCATTTGTATTTTGCCTGTAGATACTTGTCTGGATCGCGTAGTTTATAGTCTTCATTTGGTTAGTTAGAGTATCGTAATACACAACAAAAGGACTCACTTTCAACCTCGTATCCTTCGGGTATTGCCATCCACGATCGCCGCATCTTGCAATAAAGACAAAAGCATTTCTCGGTTGCGAGCGCAGCGTGTCCACAGACCTCGATTCGTGCCATGTGATCGAGAACTAGAGCGTGGAGGTGGCCGTGAACGAGTTCGCGCTCGGCACGATTGAGCCCCATCTGAAACACTTTAAGAGGAATGCCTGCTCGAATATAGATTAGCCGCGCATATATACGAATAAATTAACTTACCCCTTGCAAAAGCAATCAGGTCATCGACCAACGGCTCGATCATCTGGTCGAACTCGTACGCGTTCGGTTTATTTGGTCCGGGCATAACCATTACGGCCATCATATTTTCGACTCGGTTTCGTAGGTAGTACGGCAAGTTATTGACGGTGACGTATACGCCAACAGAGCTATAAGTGCCCTTCTTGAATGCGCGGTAACTAGAACAGAATTCTTAGTATCATGTAAACAAAGTAGCACAATACTTACCCGTCAATGTTGATAGAGAAACTGAAACCAAACCGTGTGCGAACGAGCGCAACGGGTGGATCCGGTGCAAGGTCGGTGTACTTCCCAGATTCTCGGTCGTACTGTCGAGTCATACCGGCCACTTGGTTATACCAGGCCCAGCCGTTCCAGAAGTGGGTTAGCGGCGTGTGCTCGTCGATGTTTTCTAGCCAATCTTCGTAGGAAAGCGGTGGGCCATCATCAATCTCGTCGTTTGGGCCGCGCCAGAGCTGCATAGCGTCGTACATGCCGTATCGTATGAGCATCGACTCGAACGCTTTGGGGAACGGATAGTAGGGCAGCTGTTTAATCGGCTTACGCTTTCGCTTGTTTCCATATAACCGCACTTCGGTGAACAGGGGAGAATCGCAAACTGTTCTATTTTTTTGCACATGAGTACAGTTCGGGTTGTCGGTATTTTCGACATAGTCTGGCATGTAGCGTGTTCCACAACCCGGACATAGAGTGTAGATCCTGATTTTATGTTCAATATCCAGCCCAAGTCGGCGTTCTAGAGCACGGAGAGTGAGCGGAAAGCGAGCAAGCGCCGCAACGAGATCCGGCGCCAGTTCCCCACGCGCAGCCTGAGCCAAAAGAGTGAGTTTGTGAGACAGAAGAATGTCGTGGATGGTTCGTTTTGTTGCGCCGTGAAACGCAGCCTGAAGATGCGTGCGAATAAAAAAGTTTCGCAAGTCGGCGTGGCCAAGAAAGGCCGCAGCCACTTCCTCGTCGTCCGAATCGTCTGGATCACCTTCCAGGTCTTCCGGCTCTTCCTGAGCTTCATCGTCTACTACCTGCTCTTCCGCAGGTGGTGGTTCCGGCTCTTCGGGTTCCGGCTCAAGCTCAAGGTCAGAAAGATCGCGCTCAAGACCAAAGTAAGGGTCGTCCGGGTCGCTAGAGTATTCGTCTTCTGAGCCATAGACTTTAGCCTCCACGCCAGGATCGTGCTCGAGGGGGATCGGTTCAGGTAAGTCATCGTCTTCAAGTAAGTTATCCCAGTAGTCTTGCTCAGCCTGCTCGTCAAGAAACTTAATCGAGTGCTCGGATCCAACCTCCGAGAGCGAATCAAACTGATGTTCGTGCGGGGGAGAAGCCGGGAACACGCCGGCATCGTAGAGCCAGTCGCCGCCGCGGTCAAAGTTTTGACGAGGCGGCGAGTCCAAGGTACAATCGCCAGGTGTTAACGGTCCAGGTGTAAGCAGAAGTCGTACATTCAGGTTTCGTCGTGACAGAAGAAAGCTAGGACTAAGGCCCTCCAAGTACCTAGACGAAAACAGAGGGGAACTCGGAGGAGCTAAGGTCAGTTGTCCGCTAGACTTAGCATGCGTAGATACAGATTCAGAGGAGCCCCCAAGCTTAGGTTTACGCTCTAGAACAAATCCCTGAGAGTCTCCTATAGGCGCGAGCGAAGAAACAGAAGCAACACTACTAGTTTTCTTGTGAGATTGCGAGACACGAGCAGCACCGGAGCGATTCGAAGGCGAATTCGTATCTAGATCGCCGAGTACAGACCGTCCAGAAGAAGCCATAGAGCGCAGAGAGACAGCTGGAGAGCCTAGAGCGGGAGATCCAAGAACGGCAGCGGGAGAGGGAGGTCGAGCGGCAGGGAGAAAGGGGTCTGGCGTGTTCTGGTCGCTGCGTGGATGGCGGCCGTACTTCTTTCGATGGTCTTTTACGCGTCGATAAGGTATTGGCACAGTCGTTTTGCCGTAGCACCGATTGCAGTCGCATAGCATCGGTTTTCGGATCGCCGTATGGTTCTGGAAGCGCATACATTGGCGAACAATCTAACATTATTATTTAAGTTGACTTACTCGGCGCGCGCGCTCAATTTCTTCGCGCGTAAAGTCCATTCCACGTGGAATTTTGACGCGTCGGGGAAGAGTCGGGAGGATTTGCCAAAAATGGTCTAGTGGCGGTGGTGGTTCGGGTTAAGTTTGGTTCCGCCGACGACGTCATCTTTACCCGATCCGGTCAGCTAAGCGCCGAGCGCGTCACTAGTTCCATTTATAGTTTATATACATGTGGTCGGTCCCGCCCTTCGGTCCCGTCCTGTCCCGCCCACTTCCTATTTCTCTCGCCCGGGACCAAAGGGAGGGACCGGCCGGGACAAACCCCAGTGATCCCCGGTGAGAGAGTGTAATATCCCAATAACTTCCAGCATAAACGACGGCAGACGTTCCTCTATACGTGCGTTCGCTCCGCCTCTTGCTACTTTAACAACCACAGTCGCCACCGCATCCAGAAACCCGGGAACAGAGCGTGCGAGGATCGAACTGTCCCTTCGCCGGAGCTGGGCGAATTGATGTGTGGCGTGAATAACGTTCACGATGCACTCAATCACCGTCGGAACATATTCGTGGTAATGTGCCAAGTTAGACATCGTTGTGAATCCTTCAGCGGTGCGCGTGAAAACTAAAAGGAATTTATTTGGCAGGTAGGGCTTATCGACTTCTTCACGTAGCAACAAATCGAGGTCTCTGAGTAACTTTCGCACCTCTTCTAGATGGACAGGCATTATAGCCAGAATGCGAAGAAGGTCTGGCAAGCCTGAAGAATGCATCGCTCGACTTTGGAAGAGTGAGCGATTAGAGATGTCGGTTAAGAGTAAGCGTAACAATAGTTCGGGAGTATCTGGACGCAATCTTGTGTGATGTAAGTGTACCGAACGGACCAGGTCCGATAGCAACTGGTCGTTATCCTCCCCTAGTATAAACATGGCAGCGCGCCCTGAGGCCGTCATGGCCCTATGACACAGTGCAGCATAGGCAATGTCGGAAAGATCAGACATTTGGGGACAATCAGCCAGTGAAACGGAAATGACGGCAATTACGAGCAGTTGATTCAGCGTCCAACGTGCCATAGCTTCAAACCCATCTACGTCACGATCCTTCGGCCAGTGTTTCAACACTTGCTCCACAATTCGCAAGCCAGCTGCAGAGCGATCGGCATTTACTTCGGAGCTCCTATTCATCATGCACACCCACTGTCTCAATATGACAGGCCCAACGACTTCTAGAGCGCGGCCTGCAGCAAGTTCGACAGAGGGAGTATTTTGTATTCCAGCGGAAGCAATTACTTGCACCAGACCAGCAATTATACCGTCCTCGTCACCAACGTCCAATGGATCTACCGAGTGAGACCTGCCATCACTCAAAACATCGACGTCAAACCCTGGAAGAGTATTGGCATTCTTAGACTGAGGGAAGCAGGTGCTTAAATGTGAATCAAGATTCAGATCATTGCACAGGGTAGTTAATCGTATAGATTCCACAAGGTACGCGAGTGGACGAGCGGTGATAATGACGTTATATTTGTTATGGTAGCTCAATAGGTAGCTAGCGCGGGCCAGACTGCGGCTATATCGTGCTCGAAGCTGAAACAAAGACGTGGGATCTTCCGTGCTGGTCAAAACGTCTTGCATTTCAACCATAGACCAACCCTCGATGCCGTCACTCTCAGACGAGGAAGTATCATCAGCTAGAACGCCGATAACCCGAAATGAATGTACGGTAGTCGGTTTGGTATGATGGGCCAGTGTTGCTGCCCTTATGAGTCGAAGCTCGGCAGCGGCCAAGATAGCATATGCATCGGGCGTTAGTCCAGGGCAATCGTTCGTCCATATCGTATCCATTACTTCAAAGGCAGACATGGCCGGCGATTTAACAAACTGGAAATCTCAGATGAAGCTTCCGGGCGACAAGAATGAGTAGTTGAATGTTGGACCCACAGGTTGTGAAGTTCCTTGACCCGCCTCCTGTGCCAATTCCGCATATGCTCCCAGTGAGTAAACGAGGGCTGGCATTGCACTCGCATATTGTGCCATCCGTAAGCCCTGGTTCTCGACAGGCTCCTGAGGTAGTCGAAGTCTAATGTCGACAAGACGACTTCGAACAGCATCGTACAGACCGCGCAACAGGTCGCGTCGGCTTGGCTTTGTCTGCACCAGCCACGTGCGACGATTGGTTTCCGTTTCCTCTTGAAGATTCGGTCTGAGATTGACACGAATACCGGCTAATGCTTGACAAGCGCAGTCACCGATCGCCGGATCCCGTGTATTTTCGATCAACCAGGACAAAGCTTGGAGCTGATCATCGGTGGTTTCTGTACCGTCTGACTGATTGCTGACCTGATACTCTGACGTCTCGCGGATTCGAGAGGATGGGACGAGTAAAACACGGAGGTATTTTGAGGTCTGAGTCGCGAAAGGACAAGATTCGTTCAAAGCACCAAGTGCCCCAGTAGCGATGTAGAAAATCAAGGTTGCTCCCGCCAAAATGACCTCGGCTATCGCAACGGCAAAATCCAGCGTCCAGAGATATATTGCCAGACCAAGAAAGAACAAGAGTAGCGAAACATGTAGCATAGTGGGTAGAAAGTCGACTATATGCAGTGCACGCCACTTGATCAGCCCTTGAAGTCTTGCCTGGTGAAGTAAGGCATGCGACAGGGCTGGGCGAGGGCGAAAGGCTATAAATGCGGTCAGCCACTCCTTAGCCAACATAGCAACCAGGGCGGCAGAGAGTGATAGCGTGAGAGCAGTAAACCAAAGTCCGTTGATCCACCGAGCGGACATGGAGGCAGAGAACATCGGACGTTCGATAGGAGGTAGTACTTGGGGACTTCCTTGCTCCATGCGTTGTTGGGACTGTGCGATAGCGAGTAGAAGAGTAACAGATAGGTCGGCTGGATCTTCCTGAAGAAGATTTTTGGATTCGATAAGGAAGGCGGTTAGAATGGCAGAGAACAACGCGGCCTATGATACCAAAAGTTAATATCATATAGACACCGCCCTATGATCACGAGAGAAACGACGCACAAAAAGCAGCATCATGTCAAGGTTCCTATTTTTGCCATCTACCAGCTCACTGTCATGTTCTTTCGCTTCGTCGACATACATCTTCCAAATCGCCCCTTCGGGTGCTAATTCCTCGCCGGGCTTGTCGGCTGCGAGCCGGTCATAGGGTGTACTGCCTACGCCCCCAAGTGGATGATCTGGGACGACGTGAGGATATTCTCTAGTTTTTTGACCGTCATTCGACTGAGAGATACATTACTGGTTAGTATGCATGAAACACGGCATGATATTGGTACTTACTGATGGGTCGGAGTATGGTCTTTGTGATTGTCCTGGCTTGGCAAACTTGAGATCGTTAAGCTGCACGGATTGAAACTCTACCATAACATTATTCCATTATGTAGATATTAGAAAGTTGGCTGGCAACGTATTGACAACGTGACCCACCGGTGGGTTATGGTCGTAGTGCGCAGGAACTGCGGTAGTGTTATACATGTCAAAATACGCCACGCGTCGTCGCAATCGGTCTCCTCGGAACCTATGCCCGAACAGCGATGCTTCGGCTCAGAAAGTCAACTACAGTCGAACCTCTCGACTCACAACCCCTCGACTCGCAACGACTGGTAGGGAATGAATTGATTTAGACCCAGAAAAGTGCGAGGAGCGTTCAATTTTAGTGCAGCTTCTTCCCGTTGTCATTGCGAGTCAAGAGGTTGGACTGTATCATGTTTAGATGCGCTACGAAAGTCGTTCCAAATATAATCAATTCGGACCAAGATAGCTATGGCAAACATACTGAACGAGGTCATCATGATTGAATAATCCCAGGAGTACGAAAGATACGGAGAAATCTGACTAAACCAGCACTGAATATCTCCATCGAGTTGTGGTGAAAACCGAAGAACATAATTTGTCCGGGGTTCGGCGTATTTCCAAGTCTCTTGTTTCTCTGTACACCAAACTGAGATGAAAGACTCACCGAAAAAGCGTGCCTAGCCGCCCCTACACCAGTTTTATAATCAAGCATGTCCCAACAGCCATGCCCCATATCCTAGACTCGCAGCTACCCGTCGCGAGGCACGGTTTCGAATTTTCACTGGACGGATTGGCGGATAACGTTCGGACCCCGAAAAATTGAGCTCGAGGAGAGCGCAGGCGAAAAAATGGATGGAAACCGGTTGATCAAGAGCTGGTGTGAACCTGGTTTCCAGGCGCCGCGACCAAATGTCAAGGGCGATTATTCGACAGGCCCAGGGAAGGACGTATGCGAAAGGAGAGCAAGACGCAGATAGACATAAGGCGAATGTATTATACACACTACGCAAAAACCGAATATCTTATCAGCCAACCTGAACCGGTCAAATAAGAAAACGGGTCACTCACATACACAATATAAAATCAAACCCATCCTGCACACCGTCCATCCACTAAGCCAAGCATCTACCTCTCAAGTCGGCACATCCACACCGGGTCCTACCCACCACGCCCATGCCCTCCACAAAATCCAAAACCCGCATATTCCAGCAACGATGTAGAATATTAGTCGTGTCTGTTTCATCCCGCCTGGGCCAATGCCGAACGCTCTTGCCGCGCGTTGCGAAGAGGAAGATAGCGTCGTTTGGAACGAGGAAAAGATATTTGACTGGCAAAAATCCAGTCAGTAGGTTACGACCATACCGGGTGATTACGGAGACGTACTGTGCTGTCGAGCTCCCTATTTTGTGCATGCGCATCATTGTGTATATCGATTGTCACCTAGAAAAATCCAGGAAAATTAATCCTTGCAGAGTTGCGTCACGGCGATCCCGGCCACCGAGCCCCATCCAGACTCACATGTCTCAATGTCCTCAGTTTCGAATGTAAATCGTCGAGTCTGGTGTCGTTTTGAGACTCGTATAGAGCTTCGTCACGTTGATTACGAGAGGAAGACATGTTGTGGAGGGATGGTGGTGGTCGGCTGCCAGTGCCTGGATCAACCAATCGGAGATGAGCCTCGTGACCGTAGCTCGGGAGGCGCCCGGCGCATCTGACCATCCGTAAATCTCGCATGTTTGGACCTCGGAGATAATGTGGGAGGCCCACCCGCTACGTATGGCTACGTAGGCTTATGCACTTATCTGTGGCGATGTAGATCTACTGATAGTCTGATGTATGCTTCAACCCCTTCATCGTGCATTTTCAGCCCCAAATCTTGTTTTACACGTTTGAACCGAACACTAGGCTACACAAAAAGTCAGGTTTCACCTTGCTTACTCTACAGTGTGATAATTACGGATAGCGGTACTCGTATGATATGGGAAGCTCTCTGTAACATACTACTTCACGATTATGGGGTCGTACTATATGATGTGGTATACGCAGTACTCAAACAGCGCCAGATCCGTGATTACCTTCGTTAGCGGTAAACTCATAAGCGATTGGAATAGCTTGTCCGATCACCATCACACCTGCTTATCATCCATCAATACAGAAGCATGAGCATACAGCCACTATTATCACCAGATTCCAGCAGTTAGGCGGCATACTTTACTGCGACAGACAGACACCGGACATGACAAGTTGCAAATTGGAAAAACTAATCAAGTCTTGACATACGGCTGTTTCACAGGAGAGGGCTACAGTACAGAATGTATATAATAAAGCAAAGTGCCGAATGGTTTTACCTAGCCGATACGAGAGGTTGACCCCTGTTTTACGAACTTCTACGTTGCTGCAATCGGTTGAACACTTTCTAAGCCACTGAAAGCTACAGACGAGCACCTGTGGTAGCCAGATAGTATCATTATCCGATCCGTATCATCAACGTCAGTCATACATTCAGGAAATTTGAAACACACGTATGATCAGCGAAACCCCAAATAAATCCTATGGATCAGACCGCACAGCAGGGTCTATATACAACACACGACACCCGGTTAATACATCCTCGCATATAGCATCCGTATGAGTCAGACCCACGTATCGACTGAAGACCAAACCTACACATACCCAATTATCCGCGCACAGCTTCCTCCCAACCATCATCAAAAAGTCGATCCAACCCTCGAAGAAGCCCATCCCCCTCGTTCGACCAGTCCTCAAGCTCAAATAAAAGGTCTTGAACTTCGGGAGGAAGTTCGGAAATATTGCGAAGACACCTGTAAATTGCAGTGACTGTATCACGATGTTCCGCGGTTATTTCTTCTGACTGATCCAAAGGACGGAGAAGCGCCATAATTTCACTCATGAACGGTTCTAAGCAGTTTGGCTCCTTGGTCCCAGAAGATACACTGTTGACGACCACCTCGACGGAACTCAACAGTCCAGCAACTGCACGATTACCAAGTCGTATACGCCTGAAAATAAACCGAGAGTTCCCCTCTGTAGCATCATGGATGACGCTTATGATGGTGTCAACAGTAGCTGGGACATAGTCACGCTGCTCTGCTAGGCTAGCAAGAGAGCTGAACCCTTCGGATTCCCCAAAAAACATGGATCCATATGGCCTACTCAGCCCGTGTAAAGTGTTATAGTCGCCCCGCACTAGATCTCGAAGATTATCTAGTAATCGCTGGATCATGTCAAGTTCTTTGGGCACACACGAAACTATACGCAAGAGCTGCGGTAGCCATGACGGAGCTACTGTGATGTTTCGAGAAAGGTCAGGATCAGGATTCTGGGTTAAGAACACCTCTACTAATGACCTCAGAGCGCGCGAGCTGATATTTCCCCGGTTGGGTTCCACAAACGTGATGACCTTCGATAAAACATTATTCTCAGAATCAGCGAGCATTTCAGACATGGCTTCACGTCCAAACTCAGTTTTGACTCGACGGCAGAGAGCTGTGGTTGCAATGTCATGCAAATCCCACATTTCTGGATAGGCTGCAAGAGCAAGCGAGATCGCAGTTATGACCAGTAGTTGGGTCAAGACCCATTTTACAACACCCTCGAGTTCGCCCATTTCGCGACATCCGGGCCAAAAGACAAGCAGCGCTTCAATAGTACTTCTTACATTTGGATCTTGCCCCGAAAGATGCGGTGAGGTCTTGTCCATCATTTGTACCCACTGGTTCAGCAGCATAGGACCGATAACCGCTAAGCAGCTCCCAGCAGCAAGCTCAACAGGAGAGTTTCCTTCAACGCCCGCTGCGGACAGAACCTGGACGAGTCCAGCGATTATGCCGTCCTCATCGCCAATATATAACGGCTTAACCACGTGCGAGGAGCCACCACTTGCTACCTGTACTTGGAACTCTGGAAGCCGATCGCCATCCGCTATTGACTGGGGAAAGCAGGTACTCATATGAGATTCGGGATTGAGATTTGCACATAGCGCGGCTTCGCGCATGTTATCCAGCAGGTAGATTAGCGGCTGGGTATTGATGAGTTGCCTGTGAGTGTTATGATAACGTAATAGATATCCCGCTCGGGACAACGCACGGCTGTAACGCGCCTGAAGTTTGAATAACGACGTCTTGTTCGATGGGTCAAATTCACCAGCAGACTGCATTGTAATTTCGGCGTGAACAGCATCGGGGCCCGAGGCTCCACGTTGAGGGACAGGCAGAGAGTGTTGTTCTGGTTGGGTAGTGGCCACAAATCTCGTAAGTCTAAGTTCAGCGGCAGTCAAGGTAGCATATGAGTCTGGAGAGAGCTCTGGGAACTGGTTAATCCAAACAGTGCCTAGCGCGCGGAACGTTGTCACAGTGGGTGAATCTGCCGTCTGAAACAGTCTTGTTAGCGATGTCACCCAGCAGCCTGCACCTCGCTTACCCTCCAATTACTTGCTTTATTACCCTTGGAAGTTGTCTCGGCTACCTTCTGGTTTTCCTCTAGTGCGTGGGCCAACGTCGGCATCAGGCTAATGTATCGTGCCATGTGCATGCCGCCATTCTCGGCTGACTCCTGAGGGAGACGGAGCTTTGCTTGGGAGAATCGCGTACAGACCACGTCAAATAGATTCTTGATGAGTTCGTATCGGCTTGGTGTTAGGTGCGCGAAGTTATTCAACGCTTCATCTTGAACCGTGGCAGCGGCGTTCTCGTCAGCATGTTGGATCGGGCTGATAGATTCCGCAGAGTTGACCTCTGCCCCAAAGTCCTGTGTAGGTTCAAAACTAGGGCGTTGAGTAAAGGGTTGAGAGTTACGAAAGCCAGCAAGGGCGTGGCACGCGCAGTCGCCAACTGCAGGGTCACGGGCATTTTCGGTCAACCATAACAGCGCTTGTAATTCGTTCTCTGATGTAACCTGACCCGGATCGATTTCAGTTGGGTTGGTCTGATATGCTGAAATTCCTGTAACTCTTAAGGATGGTACGAGGATAGCCCGAAGATATTTGGAGATTTGGGTTATGAAGGGACAGGACTCGGAGCTGCGTAGTGCACCGAGTAATGTTGTGCTTGTATAAAAGCAGACAGTTGCTGCGGTGATGGCAACCTCAGCAATGGCGATACCCGAATCCAGGGTCCAAAGGTATACCGCTAACCCAAGGAAGAAAAGTAGCAGCGACAGATGTAGCATCGTAGGCAGCAGATTCACAATGTGCAAGGCACGCCATTGAGTGAGACCCTGAAGCCTTGCTTGGTGCACTAGAGCGTGCGTATAAGCAGGGCGCGGGCGGGAGGCAGTGAACGCAGTTAGCCATTCCTTTGCCAGCATCGCCACCAACCCGGCAGCGAGGGAGAGAGCAAGGGATGTGAACCATAGCCCATTAATACACCGCGCAGAAGCAGAAGCAACGAAGGGCGGTCGCTCGATAGGCGGCAGGGCTTGCGAGGTCCCCTGCTCCATTCGCTGCTGGGATTGTGCTATCGCTAACAGAAGGGTGACAGTCAGGTCGGTTGAATTTTCTTGCAGGAGAACCTTCGACTCGATAATAAATGAAGTCAGAATTGCAGAAAACAGGGCAGCCTAGATAGTGCTGTCGTCAATCCCACGGCTACGGCTATCGAGACCGAGGAAAACAAACGTACAAAGAGTAACATCATATCTATATTATTGTTTTCGGTTTCGACTAGCTCGCTATCGTATTCCTTTGCTTCTTCGACATACATTTGCCAGATAACTCCTCCTGGCGCGAGCTCTTCGCCTGGTTTGTCGGCCGCGAGACGCTCAAAGGGCTTGACGTGAGGATTGGCAAACACAGGTTGGTTATAGGCTATATGGGATTGCATTGTGGCCGACCTGTCGGGTGGAGTCTTCCAAAAGGATTAGCCAGTCAGTGTATCTTTATTAATCTAAGAGTTTCGATTCCACGCACGTTTGGATCTGGCTGTTGAAACGGTTTTGGCTTTGAGAATTTAATATCACTAAGCCGTACGACCTTATCTTCCGCCATGGTCTAGAAGATACTTGAGAAGAGGAGTCTATGAGACATGTTGATACGGCTACGTGCATCACACTAACCTCAATATAACTCGGATGTGGTCGTAATCCCCAGCTGCGAGATATTGGCGCCTCGAGGGTTTTAACCCTATCATTTAGACGCCTGATCTTCAAACATGCCAAAACACGCCACAGGAAACAGGCGGGTAGAGCTAAATTACCACTCGAAGAGCGGATCGAAGCGCTCGCATCGAAATGGTGGATACTGAAATCATCTACCACTAGGCTGTTGGAATGTACAGTATCTCATTTCCACCTAACTCGAGCTCGGACAATAGACACTTGCACTGATCTTTCGAAGTGCTCAGTTTATCAAGTAGGGCGATAACCAACTGATATGAATGAGGTTTTAGCATAACAGGCTCCCCAACACCGATATTCAGGCTCAGGACGTTTGGTGACGTGTTCTGCTGACCTCAGCCATAAGCGCCCGGCATGAAGCTAAATTGGAAACTGATGGCCGAGCACGCCATGTCGCTTAGTTCGGGCTTCTTGTTCCTCGGGTCTGCGCCCAACCACCACCGCCTCTTTACAAAACATGCACGCGTACTTATTCGACGATGTCCCTGGCGACCAACGTCTTCCCCATCTCACTGATCATACTGTAACCCAAGGCGAGCTTAAAAAAATTGGCGTGCTCTACTGGCGAATTGGGAACAATGAGGAAGTGGACGAGATTGCGAGGGACAGAGGGTATAAAAACCGTGATGTGATAAACGTGAGTAAGGCAGGATTGGGAGATCAGTACGAGAGCAAGATCAAGGGCTTTTTTGAGGAGTAAGTGGATTCCGTACTGTGAACTTTCGAGCTGGTGGTGCTTACTTTATCAATAGACATATGCACGAAGATGAAGAGATTCGGTATATTCTGGATGGGAGTGGTTATTTTGATGTTCGCAGGAACTCTGATGGTTAGTGTTTATACCGCCTCTATAGCCATAGTATTTACCAAAACATTGTAGAGGCCTGGGTTCGCGTTGCGATGGAGAAAGGAGATCTATTGGTTCTCCCTGCGGGGATTTACCACCGATTTACCCTTGACACTAGTGATTACATTAAAGCTCTGCGCTTGTTCCAGGTGGGTCCTGCCGTGGTTTGCTCTGCCCAAACGCAGTCTGACGTTTTATGATAGGATGAGCCCAAGTGGATACCCCACAACCGAAGTTTGGAGACCGATGAGAACGCCTATCGAAAGAACTATCTCCAAACCATCGGTGTATGAATTAGCTGCTCGGGTATTTTTCCTTGCGCTGTGTGTTAGATTCCATTGGTACGATGGAAGCGATTTTATCGAATACTCTGAGGGAAGGTGATTTCGTCAAGTATTTTCTCGAAATCCCATTCAGTTCAGATATTGATCGAGTATCGGGCGTACAAGATGGGCTACAATCAGCGACTTGATTGCTGTTATTGTCTGACTCGCAAGGCGCCTTAGCTGGTGCCGTTCCAGTGTCAGCCCGAAAGTATACCCACAGGTTCCACGGATGTACTACTGCAGAGAGTTTTGAGTCTTACTTAAGGGCCACTTTGGTGCTCGGACGTAGTTTATTTCATCCGACCGATTTGACCACAATACACACGCATACAATGTCAGAACATATGACCTGCCGTGCGAGTACATCACGTGCCAATGGCGTGCTCACGCCGCAGGTTGATTGATTGCCTCCGTTGTCTACTGCTTCGACTCGACAACGATGCTCACTTCTGTCTTCCGAAAGTTCAGGTCCTCTAACATTATTCGGGGAAGAGAGTTACAACGTAATGCTTCGTGGGATATCATTCTTCGCACTTTTGATCTTGGTTTCACTGCGTTTGGTGGCCCGCCGGTCCACTTTCAAATTTTATATCGCCGTTTTGTTGAAGGAAGTGGAAAGCCGCCGTGGATCGATGAGCAGACTGTGAGCATGTACCTTTCAAAGCTACTATCGACTCACGAGTATTAGTATCAAGAAATATTTTCTATCTGCCAAGCCCTTCCTGGTCCGGCTAGCACCAAGATGCTGCTTTCCATAACTTTCCTGCATGCCGGATTCCTCTACGCTCTTCTCGTATTTCTTCTTTGGAGCCTGCCTGGCGCAATTGGGATGTACTTACTCTCGCTTGGCATCTCTAAAGTTGATCCAATCCTCCCTGGGCCGGTGTACGCGCTCCTGTCTGGTCTCAACGCGTCTACGGTCGGGATTATTGCACTCGCTGCAGTTCAGCTTGCGCGGAAGGCAATTACGGACCCACTTACGAGGCTCATCGTCCTATTGAGCGCATGTGCAGGCTTGTGTTACAACGCACTCTGGTATTTCCCACTTATTATCGTCATCGGAGGAATTACCGCCCTTATCTGGGATCATTTCTTACGTGGTCGGGTCGGAAGATTGGCAGCTAGGATTAAGCGGCAACGTAGTCCTTCGAGGACGGGTGAAATCGAGGAGATCCCAATGGAGGCGTTGAATGAGAATACGTCCGTCAAGTCGCAAGCTTCCCGTAGAACGGAAGGCGCTCGTGTCGAACCTAATAGCCATCATCGCGATGAAGGCACATCAGTATCGGCTCCTAGCAGCCATCGGCATCATCAAATCCCAATCAAGCTTGGTATTGCAATAATAGTTGGCTTCTTCGGTGCGTTTAGAGCCACGACTCGCTGAAATCGTATTCTAATCGCTAGTGTAGCCATATTTACGACATTTATAACGATACGTGGAGCTGTTCGCTCCTCTCCTCTCGTATTGCAGTTATTCACGAATATGTTTTTGGCGGGTACAATTATTTTCGGTGGAGGCCCTGTTGTAATCCCTCTTCTTCGAGAATATGTTGTCCAGCCGGGGTGGGTCTCCCCGCGCGATTTTCTCATCGGTCTGGCTATCATCCAGTCTTTCCCTGGCCCGAACTTTAACTTTGCCGTATACCTCGGTGCACTCGCCCTTCGCTCAACCAATACCCCAACAATTGTTGGCGCCATACTTGGGTTCGTCGGGATATTCTTCCCTGGCTTGACGCTCGCATTAGGATTCCAATCACTCTGGCGATTAGTTAGACTGAACAGGTTTGTAGTGTCCATGCTAAGGGGAGTAAATGCCGTCGCGGTCGGTCTAGTGTTCACAGCCGTGCACCGATTATGGGAAATTGGATACCTGAAGCAGGATGTAGCACAAGGTGTACCGCTTGGAAGCGAGCCTTGGTGGGTTGTGGTCGCTGCGAGCGCATATGTGGGTGTGGAGTCGTTTAGCATTCCGACTCCTTTGAGCGTTGTGGGTGGAGGTGCACTTGGGCTAGTGTGGTATGCGGTTGTAAATAAATGAGACATCGCAATCTCGAATCAATTCAATTGTTTTCGATAATTATTGAATGGCTCAGATGAATACTGTAACGGTAATGAATCCGTTATCCGTAGACTATCCGGCCTGAAGTCACCGCATCTGAGTTGCTGCAGGCATCCGCGATGCCTCAAAATGTTATGGGCAAGGAACCTTTTCTAACTACAGTAACAAGGTTTTGTGGGACTGAGCAGAACTTCTACACATTGTATCAGTTGCAAACGCATACAATCACCGAGGCATATCAAAAGACGTGGGTAATCAAAACGTATGGTTACGAATCAGCCGCTTCCACAACCGCTGCCTGTTCTTCGTTGCCGTATTTAGCCTCCGTCGCAATCTCCACCTCCGCCGTTTCACTCAGTACTGGAGCTGCAAACAAGATCTGCCGTTTCGCCGTCTTGCACACCCCAGTATGGGTCTTTCGGCCTAGGATGGCTAAAGAATAAGCTTCAGTATGCTGCTCCAAAGCTGTGTGCAAGTATTCCCAAGTGGTTTTCGGTGGCGTCGAAGGTTTAGGGACTGGCGACTGGAAATAGCTGGTCACGAGGGGATAGTACAGCTTTTGAGCTCTCTTCTCCAGTAGTTTGACCGTCTTTGTCACACCCCAAGGTGCAGGGCTACCATACATAGTGGAAATACTCGCGAGTACCTCAGGTTGATAGGTAGGGTCCATGCAATACCCGCAAGGCACAATATCGAAAGGATTGGCAATATTGATGTTCCAGTACTGATAGCCGGCAAGTTGACCGGTAGGTGGAGGGAAAATGCTAATAAAACTGCTCCGAAACATAGCGTTACCGGGAGATGGTCCCGCTGTAGGATACACCAGAACGTCTTCAGATGAAAATGCCCCAAGTCCACTAGCTTTGGAGAGCGTATACGCAAGAGATGGCGAGAGAGCACCACCGAGACTGTGGCCCGTAAAAATCAATTTGGGCGCGGGCTGTGAGGAGGTCGGGGAAGGGAGACTCTGCAAAAACTCGGGCAGAGTCTGGCCTGCACCTCGGAATGTGTCGCGTGGAGTGCTGTTAACGAGGTGGAAGACAGCTTGACCAAACCCATTCGAGATGAGGGCGACGTCCTTCGGCACCTGAGGACCATTAAGAATAGGGGTAGGGCGTTCCTTGAGGCCTGATATCCCCGAACTAGCCCATTCATCCACATCAACAACATGCCCAATTGAACCGTCCTCCGTAACTATGTCATATGTACCGCTGGTGGCCGCGATTGCGACAACGTAGGCGGGGCGCGTGACCCCATCTTCGAACAGCACTGATTCATTCCAAGCAACGAACCAGGCGTTGCCAGGATGACTGTCCGGGTTGGTTAAATTTTGCTTCCATACAACGGGTCCCCACACCACCTCCCATCCAGATCCTGCATCGCTCAATTCGGTAGGAAGAGCGTCTTTGAGCCTTTTCTCGAGCTCTTCCGATGTCCCGTCACATTGTCGAACTGCGTTCGCGGCAAGCGAAACTCGGAATACTTGCTGAAAGATATTGTGATTTGTAGCCATAACAGACCAGAACTGTGAGAAATTGTCGGTGCCAATAAGGAGACAGGATGGGAAGCTCAAATATGGCACCTATAGCGAGCTGCGAGTGAGAAGAGGATGATACAATTGAACGAGATGATTGCGCTTTATACTCCCAATCTTACAGCACAAACGTTTGTCCGTCAAGCGATCAGATAACACTTGAGGCTGAAAGCCGCTGCCGGGTACCTGGAGTCCGATCAGAAAAATGAGGTGGCCTGGACTTTGAACATCGTGGACGTCTCGGAACTGTGTGAGCCGGATCGGATATCCAAGTCCGTAAACAACACACTCATTATGCAATTTCTCCTATTCAAACCTTTGGCCGTCAGCTTTTTGCTTATATGTATGTGCGCTAAGCATGTGCTATCAAAGTGGCGCTGGTTGAATTTCCTGAGCATATATCTACGTTCCGAGATTTGATGGCGAGCTTGAGAAGGTCACGTGACTGTATAGCACCGAACGGACCAATCAGCAAATGGCCGACAGATCGAACTTTCACACAACCACCATCATGTCAATTCCTCCTCTCCCAGTCTCCCTCGCTGGTCGACACTTGGACTGAGAAGCTACTCTGAAATTCTTCTGCCTATCACTCTCCCATGACTCTCCGTGTGCCTCAATGTGTCTCTCACTCTATGCCCTAATTTAGTCAAATGAAA